>MU105558.1:871212-1071212 GCA_012274485.2 Sinapis alba | reverse complement strand
CGTCGCGAACCTCGTGGTGGCGATGATGATTATAATCTTGCAGTCCATGCTGCTCTTCGTTTATCTGAGGCTGAATATTCTAGGCAAGAGGCTGCTCCTCCACCTTCAAGTGCACCACCTGGATTCTCTGAGAACAACAACAACAGAGATTTGGATGATGGTGATCCTCTTATCCAGCCAATGGAATCTCTTTCAACTACCGATATGGAGTCCTCTTCGCGATATCTTCAAGCTGTGGGCAGTTCTGGTGGTGGTGGTTCACGTCTGCAAGAATCTGCTTTTCCTCCTCTCGCTGGTCAACCTAGATCTGGACAGAACTTGGAGAGTTTGCCTACTAACACCTTGGCTGCTCGTCTAAGACGTCAAACAAATCGAACTCCTAGCGCTACTGCCATTGCTAGTCCTTCTCAAGCATGGCCAGCGGTTAACCGAGCATCCAATACAAGTGGCGGTGGTGGCAACTCTTCTTCCGGATGGCCAGCAATAGGTCGCGCACCTGTTGTACAAGCATCTAGCTCTTCAGCTCAATCTAGGTCCCATGCCAGAGTTGCACAGCCCAGACCTCCTAGTTCTGCGATTCCACAGGCTACTCGTAATGGCAATGTTATTCCTCACTCATCCTCAGCCCCTAATCTCTCTGATACAAGATCACTTCATTCAGATTTTCCTCCTGTTTCTTCTGCTGCTCGCAAGACACCATCAACCATCACACAGGGAACTTCAAACTCCCAACCACCACCTCCAGATGTGCAATCTGCGAACAAGTCGTTGGTTGAGAAAATGAGATCTGCACTTGGTCATGATGAAGATTTGTTTATGACCTTCAAAGATGTATCAGGACAGTATCGTCAAGGTTCGATTGATGCAAGAACTTACTTGGAGTATGTGAAAGGTTATGGATTGTCTCACTTAGTTATTGATCTTGCAAGACTCTGCCCTGACCCTAGAAGGCAGAAGGAACTCATTGATGCTCACACTGCCAGTTTGAGAAATGACGCAGCAAAGGAGAATAATGGTCAAGCTACTGCTGCTGCTGCGCAGAGTTCGTCGTCTCAAGCTCAAGAGAGTCAAGGTTCAAAGAAAAACAAAGGGAAAGCTGTGAAGGTTGTTGATCCCAAAGAAGCAGTAGCAGATAACTTTATGGACACAGTGAGGAAACTACAATCCTCACAGAATTTTCATGAAAAAGAAGATGAAGAAGAGCTGATATCGAAAGATAAGAATGCTTACAGGTCTGACAAAGGCAAATCGAAAGTGGAGTCTACTTCAACCGGAAGTAAGCAGCAGCGTAAGAAAACCTCAAAGTTTCACAGAGTACGGCTTGGTGACGGATCAATGGCAGCATTGCTAAATGTCAACCATGAGCCTGAACCAGAATCAAAAGATGACAATAACAATAGTAGTAACCAGAATCAAACCGGTGTACGTGGTGTTTGGCGTAAGGGAGGTGCACAACTTTTCTCCTAAGTTTCTCTGGTTTCTCAAGGAGTGCCAACTTTGCATATTTTTATGACTCTGTGAAGGAGAGCATTTTTGAGGATGTTTTTATGAATGGTAGACTCGTTTTGTTGCTTTTGTGTTTTCTCTGGAATGTTTGGTATTTTCTTGTTTTTTTGTTGGCGGGACTTATTAGAAGAAATGGAACTGTAACAATTAATATATTTTCATAATCCGGCATATTACCGTTGAATTATATGTTTTTTTTCATTAGATAAACTTTTCATTACTTTTGGAAACATATAGATTACAGAGGGATACTTTTGGAACCAATGCAGTGCTAGTTTCTTCTTCCAAAAAGCTTCCCTATTAGCACTCCTCTTAACATGAAGCAGTTTCAATCTGATAAGAGAGATAAAGCTTCAAGAATTGGAGAGACCAACCATTTGAAAGATGGCCGGGCAGGTGGCCTAGTAATCGAAGAAATCATGAGGTCTTTAGCTTCCAATCCAAAGATGATCGTATTGAAACATAAACTGCTTTTTTCATAAAAGAATAGGTTCTCCTGCTGTGGACAAGAACAATACTCTTGTCATTCCATTTTCTAAATCATATTCGAAAATGGGTTTTCAAAATATTCAAATTAAGTTGATTATCATAATCCATTATTTAAATCTGAAAATGTGTAAAAGTTCTAGACCAAAAAAATGAAAAGCAAGTTTTGGAACCTTATGAGGCATAATAACTTTGAATTATGTTTGTGTACTTGAAAGCAAAACTATTTCATCTAAACCCAGTATTTGCATTAAAGCGTAAAAACTAAAATATAGCAAAAAAAAAAAAAAAAAACGAAATGATCACCGTTTAACCTGAAATTAACCCGCAAATCCCTCTTTGCCATATATGTATATTTAAAAAATACCTAGAAAATAACATGCATATACCAAATATAGACGAACTAAAAATATATACACAACAAGTATTCCTCTCCCCTATTATATGTAAGCTCTATTCTTTCTCCGAATCCGTTTCTTTTTCTCCATTCATGTAAAAACACAACCATGAACATTCCAATCAAACTAGCCTTTCTCTTCTTAACCGTCACCTCAACCGCAACCGCTCCACCAGCCAAACGCACAGACTACCTTTCCACAACGCACGCAAAAACAATCGCGGGAATATGCACCGTTATCCAATCAGACACAAGTCTATGCACCAAAACCCTTAAAGAAGTTCCTGGCGATGACCCCATCACATTAATCCGAGCACTACCTACTGCGGCTGAATCTTCCGTCAAAAAAAGCGTGACTTTCCTCATCGGAATAAAACCAAAACACACGTCAAACGCAGTCGCAACTACAGCGATCGACAGCTGCGAGAAAAACTTGAATAACGCGTTAGAAGATTTCGCTGAGTTTTGGAAAGCTACGGGGAAAGATGTAACGACGATGGCTCGTAACTATTTCACGTGTAAGAAGACGTTGACGTCGATCATGGGGTATCATTCGACTTGTTTGGATGATATTGAAGATAAGAATCTGTTGAAGGAAGTGGAGAGTGGGATTGGAGTTGGGAAGAACCTAAGCAGTGACTCGTTTGATGTGTTTAATGGGTTGCATACTATTTTTAAGACTTTTGGTATTAATGTGAAGCTTAACGAGGAAGACACTTCGCCCCGACCGCCACCTTTGTCTGATTATTATTACTGATTAAAGGATTTGTAAATTAAATAACTCATAAAATCGTATAATGCTTTAAGCGATCGATACTTGTAGTTGTAGAGATACTTATCTTGTAACGGTACTTGTAACCATTGATTCTAATATAATGATATCTTATACTAGAATGGAATCATGTATAGTTGTATCTTACAGGTTTTATTCATCTACAGAAAGATTATCATATATGTATATGAAATGTGATATTTACTTTTGTTAATTACATACTCATGATTTATTATAACTAGAACAAAGACATCTCCGTACGTAATCATTACTGGTCCAATTAATGTTTTCGGATGTTGTTCCTCAAATAGAAGATTTGTGACTTTTCCATATTTCTTTTTATTAACTTAGAACAAAAAGTATGATTTATGTTTTCCATAGTTTAGGTTGTGTATATTTGATGCATGGAACCTCAAACCATGTCTTAATTGCTTATCCTTTTTTGGACCTGTCAACATTCATCGAACCTAGCTTCATTAATCAATTACCATGTAATGCTGATGAATATAATGGATTGTCAATCTAGACTAGATAAGGGCATGTTTATCCCATAAAACCCTTTAAGGGTTTTTAAATTTTTTTATTTTTTTATTTTCTTTTTCCTGATTTTAAAAAATTTATAAAATTCACCAATCGCGGGCTACCACGTGTCGGTGGGGTCCGCGATTGGTACAAAAACCCAACAAGAATCGGTTCTTAACTGAACATTTTTATGATCGGTTTTAAGAGAATTTGTGGGGTTTACCACTGTTCTTTTTCTAAAAACCCCCTTTTTATCCTGCTGATGCACATGGTCTAAGACTCTAGATGGGAAGCTTTCTTAAATTTTACTTTCAGAGTATAACACTATTTTTTAAAGAACGTCAATATCATTAATGAATAATGAACATTTGATACACAATCCAGCCCCAAAAAACTGTTCCTGGTCACTGACAAACACTTGCTGATGGAGCAGGCGGTAGGCTGCAGACTGAAACCGGCTACTCCACACAATAAATCAGTGGAGCAGAGGAAAGGGAAAAGCAAACACTAACAAAGCAAAAATCCCTTGCAGTTTATTTTTAGTAATGAAGTTACCACCTCTTGATCAGGACATAATAAAAAGAGAAATCATGTGGTGAATATTTTTTAATCCCAAGGCCGACATTTGACTAGAAATTTGTAGCCATTGAACGACCTAAAACATCTCCCCCATGCAAAGCTCATGCAAACCCTATCTTTAGAAACTACAACTTCTATAAGAGTCTTCTCACAATGAACCATAATCTCTACCAGCCCCATTAATAATCCACCGGGCTCTGTTATAGTTAAAAAAAAATAAACCCCTCCCTCTCCTATTTACCTCCTGAATAAAACTGGAGAGATAAAAAAAACACATAAAAAGGAAAAAAATCCAAAAAGGGAAAAATTATATAAATACAAAGAAATGCCAGTAGGAAAAGTTGTGATATCTGTGGCTTCCGTCCTTCTAGTGGTTGGTGTTGCCATAGGAGTTGTCACCTATGTTAATAAAGGCGACGGTGGTGGCGGCGGCGGCAAGGATGCTTCGTCTCTTAATTCACATCAAAAAGCGGTTCAGGCAATCTGTGAAACAACCACAGACCAAGGCTCATGCGCAAAAACTCTCGACCCGGTCAAAAGCGATGATCCAAGCAAGCTTATCAAAGCCTTCTTGTTGGCTACAAAAGACGCACTCACAAAGTCTTCAAACTTCACAGCTTCTACCGAAGGAGGCATGGGAAAAAACATGAACGAGACGACCAAAGCTGTTCTTGATTACTGCATGAGAGTGTTGACATACGCTCTTGAGGATCTTGAGACCATTGTTGAAGAAATGGGTGAAGATCTTCAGCAGAGTGGAAGTAAGCTTGACCAGCTTAAACAATGGTTAACAGGAGTGTTTAATTACCAAACTGATTGTCTTGATGACATTGAGGAAGTGGAGTTAAGAAAAATCATGGGTGAAGGAATCTCTAACTCCAAAGTTTTGACAAGTAACGCTATTGATATATTTCATTCTGTTGTCACGGCTATGACCCAAATGGGTGTCAAAGTCGACGATATGAAGAACATGATGGGAGGACTTGGAGCTCCTGCACGTCGCCTTCTTGGAGACATAGACCAAAATGGACTACCTAAATGGCTTTCTGGTAAAGACAGGAAGCTCATGGCTATGGCTGGACGCGGTGGCCCTCCAGCTGGTGATGATGGTATCGGTGAAGGTGGAGGTGGTGGTGGTAAGATTAAGGCGACTCATGTGGTGGCTAAGGATGGAAGTGGAAAGTTTAAGACGATTTCTGAAGCGGTTAAGGCTTGCCCTGATAAAAACCGTGGACGTTGCATTATTCATATAAAGGCTGGTACCTACAATGAAGTGGTCAGGATCCCTAAGAAGAAGAACAACGTTTTCATGTTTGGTGATGGTGCTACAAAAACCATCATTACTTTTAACAAAAGTGTTAAACTTACCCCTGGAACCACTACTTCACTCAGTGCCACCGTTCGTAAGTCACATTTAAACTTACGTCTATTACCATTCTTAACTTATGATTTGATATTTTTTTGTTTTTAAACAATTTTCGACTAAGAAACAACTCTTATATCTCTTATTTAAGAGATGGTTCTTAGATTTTATGAGTTAAAAACTAAAAAAAACTAAGAACCGTCTCTTGTCCAAAGCTAAAAACTCCGGTTAAGAGATTGGAGATAATGATCGCCTTAGACCTCATCAATTATATTAGAGCATGTGCAACCCTCGCTCTTAGCCTTGGATCTTAACATAAAAGCAATAAAAGAAGTCAGTGGGTCCCACACATTTTTAAGAGTTGCTTCCTCTTCCTCTTCTATAAGAGGTGAATCTTAGGGTGTTTTTAGACTATTTGCGGATCCCACCGACACGTGGTGGTCCGCGATTGGTTTTCTTTTAATTTTAATTCTTTTTTAATCAAACCAAAAAAAAAATATCAAAAAGTTACCTAAGAAACCGTGTCAGCGTTGCACATGCTCTTAGTATTTAATTATGAAGTTTCTATAAAAAAAATAAAAATTTCTCATTTGAAAAACTTTTACATGAGTTTAATTTTTGAATTTATTTAATTAAATATTAATACAAGTGGTGAGATATTCATGTTGAGATACTCTTAATATCTAAATATACAAAAGCTTTGCTAAATAACATTGGTATCTAAAATATACAATTGCATGCATGCAGAGGTTGAATCTGAGGGATTCATGGCGAAATGGATCGGTTTTAAGAACACAGCTGGTCCAAAGGGACACCAAGCGGTCGCACTCCGTGTAAATGGAGACCGTGCGGTCATATTCAACTGCAGATTTGAGGCTTACCAAGACACACTCTACGTCAACAATGGACGTCAGTTCTACAGAAACATTCTTGTATCCGGCACAGTCGATTTCATCTTCGGAAAATCCGCAACTGTGATCCAAAACTCTCTAATCCTCTTGCGAAAGGGTAACCCGGAACAGTCCAACTACGTTACAGCCGATGGTAATGAGAAGGGTGAAGCGGTTAAGATCGGTATAGTTCTCCAAAACTGTCGTATCATGCCTGACAAGGACCTTATAGGTGACAAGAAAATCAAATCGTATCTAGGACGGCCGTGGAGGAAATATTCCACGGCTGTGATTATTGGAAGTGAGATTAGTGATGTGATTCAACCAGAAGGATGGACCGAGTGGAAAGGAGAACAAAACCACAAAACATCTACGTACATTGAGTTTAATAACCGTGGACCAGGAGCTAAAACTAATGCGAGGCCTCCTTGGACTAAGGCGGCTAAGTCTGCGGCTGAGGTTGAAGGTTTCACCGTAGCTAACTGGATTGGTCCGGCTAATTGGATTCAAGAAGCCAACGTGCCTGTCCAGCTTGGATTGTAAGAAAGAAAAATAGTAACGTACGTTAAGACAGTTATATGATAATGTAATGATACGACCTCGTCTCTGAGGATCAGGGGCTCTTTTTGGATTTTATTATACAATATAGGGCTCTAGACATTAGGGATGAAGTTTGTATAAGATTGCTTTTGTTTCACGTGCAAAATAGAAAAAATATGATGTTTCAGCTCTTTTTACATTTTTTTAAAAGTGTCAAATAATGAATTTCTTTTGACCACTTTGCTTATATCCATATTTTTCTATTACACTATAGACTAACTAAACATGATTGATATATTACTTCAAAACTAAGAAAAGAGAACTTTAAATTTTAAAGATTTTGTAAATAAAAAGCAAAGCAAAATATCTATGTAAAATCATGTGCAACACTAAACAAATACTAATTTGATAAACATATCCCTCTTTTTTGCATTTGTTATTTTAATGACTATTACTACTCTCTATACAGGGAATGATGAGAAACATTGTTGGGAAAAATATTACGAGAAGAGTAATATGTTAGCAAAGCGAGCTCTACAATACCAATTCAAAGCACACTTCAAAGCCCATTGTTTTTGTTTTTTTTTGGTAAAATTCAAAGCCAATTGTTCCGGGGACCTACTATGAGTAAAAAGATTTATATCTCAAGTTTTTCTAATAACAAAATGGAATAATCATAAATCCGATAATGTAAAAAGAAACAATGGTTTATATGTGGAGAACGTAAAAGAAAATTCATTGGCGGCTTGAAAGTTGAAATTTGATACGTTGTTACGTATTGGAGTGCAATGCGAACAAAAGAAAAGACGTAAAGAAAAAGATACGTAACGTTTTGTGATTTGTCAAATAAACAATAGTTACTTTGTAATATTTTTTAATCATTCAAGAATAATGCCATGGCCCGGGAAATGAAGAAATATCGTGCAAGTTGCATATTAAAAAATCAATATGAATTGGTAATTTTGGCTGCTTATGAAAAATAGTATCATACAATATAAAAATGCGGCCAATGTTTTATATTGTATGAACAAAGAAAAGTAAAAGTTGGTTAGTCAAACCAAGTTTGAAAATAAATTCGTATGAAAATATTATTTAGAAGCTTCAGCTGATTTTATTCAACAAAGTTGGGTTGGTAATAAGACTTATCCGCAGAGAAGAGACCAAACAAACAACTTGGCGTCTGTCCTGTCACGTCAACAAGGTCGTTTCTGACGACTATACTCTTTGTTTCTTGAAGTAGGTCCCAAACTTCCACCTTGAATCAATTCAAATAGACTATGAATTAACGAGTTCTTCAACTTGATCATTCATCACTGCTTCTTCTTCAAGTAACGAATAAGCGTATATAGAGTTAATCTCCTAAACGAACTTTATTCCACTGCTATTTTCACACAAACAAAGTCTCTGTGTTATAAGGTTACATGCTTCTCTGTTTTTCTTCTTTCAAGTTCTTGAACTAGTTTCTTCGTTTTGTGGAATATATTTTATTATTTTTTGCGATCTTGTATCGATCTAATTTTATTCATATACGTCTTTCAGACAGGATCATAAGACAATGGATAGTGTAACTGAACCAGAAGAAGGACTGAAGGTGGATTCACCAAACAAAGCAGAAGCAGAGACCTCAAACTCAAAACCCCATGTAGAAGAAGAAGAAGAAGAAGTTAAGACAGAGTCTGTTCTGAAAGAAGAGAACATGAAGAAGAAAAAGAAAGAAGAAGACGAGGAGAAGACCAAAACGGTACCGTTTCACAAGCTGTTTGCCTTTGCAGATTCCTTTGACATCGTTCTGATGATCTTTGGTACTATTGGTGCTGTGGGTAACGGTCTTGGCTTCCCTATCATGACCATTCTATTCGGAGATGTAATTGATGTGTTCGGACAGAACCAAAACAGTTCAGATGTTTCTGACAAGATCGCCAAGGTAAAAAATAATAAACAGTCACTCTAGTCTTTTAACCTCTGTTGTTTTTTAGACCCATCACACAATGATTGATCTTTAGTACAATATTACACACAGGTCGCTCTAAAGTTTGTATACCTTGGACTAGGAACTCTAGTGGCAGCTCTACTCCGTAAGAACTCATTGACTTTGCTTGAAATCTAATGTAAGAGATTTGATCTTTATGGTGTGTTTCTTGTTGTATATAAACAGAGGTTTCTGGTTGGATGATCTCTGGTGAGAGACAAGCTGGAAGAATAAGAAGTTTATATCTAAAAACCATATTGAGACAAGACATAGCCTTCTTCGATGTCGAAACAAACACAGGAGAAGTTGTTGGAAGAATGTCTGGTGACACTGTCCTTATACAAGACGCCATGGGAGAGAAGGTAGCACCTTAGCCCCAAAAACCATTATCATAGAGCATTTTGTGCTCTTATTCTTCATACAAAATTTTCATAATTCTCTATATATAACTAAAATTATCGTATAAAATCTTTAATGTCATAAGCGGTGGGTTCCTTTGCCTATGCTCCGGACCAGGCCTTAATAGAAGGTTTAAACTTTCTTGTTTCTTTTGCAGGTTGGTAAGGCTATACAGTTGATATCAACTTTTATCGGTGGATTTGTGATAGCTTTCATTGAAGGATGGCTTCTCACACTAGTCATGGTATCTTCAATACCACTTCTAGTAATGTCTGGTGCAGCTCTAGCTATCGTCATTTCGAAAATGGCTTCACGTGGACAAACTTCTTATGCCAAAGCTGCGGTTGTAGTTGAGCAAACAGTTGGATCCATAAGAACGGTTGCATCGTTTACAGGAGAGAAACAAGCTATAAGCAATTACAATAAGCATCTTGTCTCTGCTTATAGAGCAGGTGTGTTTGAAGGAGCTTCCACAGGGCTTGGTCTCGGTACACTCAACATTGTCATCTTTTGCACATATGCTTTAGCGGTTTGGTATGGTGGGAAGATGATACTGGAGAAAGGGTACACAGGAGGACAAGTTCTCATCATCATCTTCGCGGTTCTAACCGGTTCCATGTCGTTAGGACAAGCATCTCCTTGTTTAAGTGCGTTTGCAGCTGGTCAAGCCGCTGCATACAAAATGTTCGAAACGATCAAAAGAAAGCCGGAGATTGATGCTTCTGACACAACCGGGAAGGTTCTTGAGGATATTAGAGGAGACATAGAGCTTAGAGATGTTAACTTTAGCTACCCGGCGAGACCAGAAGAGCAGATCTTTCGCGGGTTTTCGCTCTCTATCTCGAGTGGTTCCACGGTGGCTTTAGTTGGGCAGAGTGGAAGTGGCAAGTCTACTGTTGTGAGTTTGATAGAGAGGTTTTATGATCCACATAGTGGTGAAGTCCGCATCGATGGAGTTAACCTTAAAGAGTTTCAGCTTAAATGGATCAGAAGCAAGATAGGACTTGTGAGTCAAGAACCTGTTCTGTTCACGTCAAGTATTAAAGAGAACATTGCTTACGGGAAAGAAGACGCCACAGTTGAAGAGATTCGTAAGGCTACAGAGCTTGCAAATGCATCTAAGTTCATTGATAAGCTTCCTCAGGTTTGAGCCTTTTACTTACCTCTCCTCTGTTTCGTCTCTGTTTTGTCTCTGTTTTCATTTTGATGTAACTGAAATTAACTGTATGTTGCAGGGTCTAGACACGATGGTTGGAGAGCACGGGACTCAGCTTTCAGGTGGACAGAAACAGAGGATCGCTGTGGCTAGAGCGATCTTAAAAGATCCAAGAATCTTGCTTTTAGATGAAGCAACAAGCGCGCTTGATGCAGAGTCAGAGAGAATAGTTCAAGAAGCTCTTGACAGGATCATGGTTAATCGTACAACTGTTGTTGTCGCTCATAGATTGAGCACAGTTAGAAACGCAGACATGATTGCTGTGATTCATCAAGGAAAGATCGTTGAGAAAGGTAAGAATCAAAACACATACGTGTGTACATGTCTCCTATTCTGTTTTAAGAGTAGGTGCTGATGAACGTTAAACTTATGATCAGGTTCTCACTCTGAGCTCTTAAGAGACCCTGAAGGAGCTTACTCTCAGCTCATACGTCTACAAGAAGATAACAAAAAGTCTGAAGACTCAACGGATGAGCAGAAGATATCAATGGAGTCTATGAAACGTTCTAGTTTGAGAAAGTCATCGCTAAGCCGGTCTTTAAGCAAAAGATCATCTTCTTTCTCTATGTTTGGTTTTCCAGCAGGTATAGACACAACCAACGAAATCAAACCAGAACAAGGCCAGGCTTCTAGTCCCATCAAGAAAGTATCATTCCTTAGAGTTGCTGCTTTAAACAAACCAGAGATTCCAATGCTTATACTTGGATCTATAGCAGCAGTTCTAAACGGAGTGATACTTCCCATCTTTGGGATTCTAATCTCTAGCGTGATCAAAGCTTTTTTCAAACCACCTGAGCAGTTGAAATCCGACACAAGTTTTTGGGCAATCATCTTCATGCTTCTTGGCGTAGCTTCAATGGTGGTCTACCCGGCACAAACCATCTTTTTCTCTATAGCTGGATGTAAACTGGTGCAGCGGATAAGATCAATGTGTTTTGAGAAAGTGGTTCATATGGAAGTTGGATGGTTTGATGAGACTGAGAACTCAAGTGGTGCTATTGGAGCTAGGCTTTCTGCTGATGCTGCTACTGTTCGTGGCTTAGTTGGAGATGCATTGGCTCAAACTGTACAGAACCTTGCGTCTGTAACGGCTGGTGTGGTCATTGCTTTTGTGGCTAGCTGGCAGTTAGCTTTCATTGTTTTGGCGATGCTTCCGTTGATTGGGCTTAACGGTTATATTTACATGAAGTTCATGGTTGGCTTCAGTGCAGATGCAAAGGTACAAGTCGTATGCACTTAAAGTTATAGTATATATATTCATAGAGTTATGTCAAGTCCGGCCCTAAGTCCGAAGTTGTCTTTGTTTGTTGGCAGAGAATGTATGAGGAAGCGAGCCAAGTAGCAAACGATGCGGTGGGGAGCATAAGAACGGTTGCTTCATTCTGTGCAGAGGAGAAAGTGATGAAAATGTATAAGAAGAAATGTGAAGGTCCTATGAAAACAGGAATACGTCAAGGCATAGTTAGTGGTATTGGTTTTGGAGTTTCTTTCTTTGTTCTCTTTGCTTCTTACGCAGCCAGTTTCTATGCCGGTGCAAGGCTTGTTGATGACGGCAAAACAACCTTTGATTCTGTTTTCAGGGTAACAAAACCAAAAAATGAGTTTCAGTCAATCAACTAAGGTTCTTGTGTGTCTGTCCCCTTTTAAAAGGTTTTGTTTTGTTTCTAAAACAGGTTTTCTTTGCTTTGACAATGGCGGCTGTAGCTATATCTCAGTCGAGTTCATTGTCTCCTGATTCCAGCAAAGCTAGCAATGCGGCTGCATCAATATTTGCGGTTATAGACAGAGAATCGAAGATTGATCCAAGTGATGAGTCTGGGAGAGTTCTTGATAATGTTAAAGGAGATATTGAACTTCGTCATGTCAGTTTCAAGTATCCTTCAAGACCAGATGTTCAGATCTTCCAGGATCTTTGTCTCTCTATTCGAGCCGGGAAGGTTAGACCTTGATCTTGAAACACGTTTTCAGTTTAGTCTTCTGTTCAATTATGTCTTCAACTCTGTTCTTTTGTTTTTCTCTCTGTGTTTCAGACAATAGCTTTGGTTGGAGAAAGTGGAAGTGGGAAATCTACAGTGATTGCGTTGTTGCAGAGGTTTTACGATCCTGATTCAGGTCAGATCACTCTTGATGGAGTTGAGATAAAGACCTTGCAGCTGAAATGGCTAAGGCAGCAAACCGGGCTGGTGAGCCAAGAACCGGTTTTGTTCAATGAAACGATCAGAACAAACATTGCTTACGGAAAAGGAGGAGATGCTTCTGAAACAGAAATAGTATCTGCAGCTGAGCTATCTAACGCTCATGGCTTCATTAGTGGACTACAACAGGTAGTTTCAAAGGCTCAAATCTGCAGCTCTAAGTTCCAGATTCATACTAAACTTAAGAGATGTTTTTTCTGTTGCAGGGCTATGATACAATGGTTGGTGAAAGAGGAGTTCAACTATCAGGTGGGCAGAAGCAGAGAGTAGCTATAGCGAGAGCAATTGTAAAAGACCCTAAGGTGTTGCTACTGGATGAAGCAACAAGCGCTCTAGACGCTGAGTCAGAGCGTGTGGTGCAGGATGCATTGGACAGGGTTATGGTAAACAGAACAACCGTGGTGGTGGCACATCGGTTATCAACAATCAAGAATGCAGATGTAATTGCAGTGGTTAAGAATGGAGTAATAGTTGAGAAAGGAAAGCATGACACCTTGATTAATATCAAAGATGGTGTCTATGCTTCTTTAGTACAGCTTCATCTGAGTGCTTCTACATAAAACTTTATATATATTACCATTTGTGAGTAGAAATGAAAGTTTCAATTTATAGATTCATTATGAATGTTTGTAAATTATTGTCAGCAAAAAACTAAAAAACAAAAAAATGTTAATCATCATCTTCACTTTCATCACTATATGAGACTAAGGCTAAACATGTTTGCAGAGGTTCAGGCGCGCCAGAGATTGCTTTCTTCTCTTCCTCTGTCGCTTTAACCTTCTTAGGTTGTGGCTTGACTCTTACGATGGTGTTAAATGGACGAGTTGCAGGCTTTCTCTTCCCGGTTGTTTTTGGTTCCTATAAAAGAGATCAAGATACATAAATACACCATGTGGTTTCAAATGCTCAAGTGCAAAACAGAGGTAGTCACTTTAGGGGTTGCAGCTGATGGTGGAAGTGCAGCTTCTTCTGGTTCTTGAGGGGTTGCTGATCGTGCTGCAACCGCTGCCTGAAAAATAAAACCATAAAATCCAAGGTTGATCCAGCATTTAAAGATTAGTTTAGCTTTCGTTTTCAAGATTCACAAGAAATTAACCTGGAAACTACGAATCTGTTGTTCCTCTTCATCTGCTAATTGCCGTTCATATTCCTTCTTTGACTACAAATACAAATGAAGAGATTAAAATGAATACAACCTCAAACCATCTTAGTCATGATTCTTCTTTCCATTAATGATTGCCAAGAGGTTATAAACATCAACCCCTCAATGTCTTACATTGGTCATGCTAAGTTGAATAAACAGGGAAGAAACTATTGAGAAAGACTGCTCACCATCTCGAGTTTATCTAGAAACTCAGTCTCGTCCTCATCGAGAGCTTTGGGTGGTCCTGACAATCCAATTGAAGGAAGAGTTAACGACATCTCTACTTAAATGAAACCATTGAAATAAAGGCACATTAACTCCAGAAAGAAGATGTTGCAAAGCATAAACGATTACAGCTTGAAGAAACCAATACTGGTAAAGTGTCCAAAAAGCAGAGTGACTCACTATGCTTGAATCGTTCGTTAAACTCAGCGTCCTTCTTGTCTTTGTTCTCTTTCAAAATCTGTAATTAATATGTACAAACAAGTGAATTTGTAAGCATTGTTCTTGGTCTCTACTCATGAGAAAGCACAAGAAACTCAATAATCATTCAGCTGCAATCTGATCAAAAGATTTGTAAATTTACAGGAAATTAGAAGAACCTCGTACAACGCCCTGTCTCTCTGGAAGGTTCCATCTTCAACTCTTTCGCCTCTTTCTTTCTTCGATTCCTCTAACTGCCTCACACCAAATTCAATTGCCCAGAAAAAAAAAATTAAGATCGTATCTAGAAAAGCTAAGGATTCGATATATATATATATAGAGAGAGAGAGAACCTGTTCCTCGGAGACGAAATTGAGTAACCTAATAGGCTTCACTGTCTCTTCAGCCATCTTCTTCTTCTTCCTCTTTGTAACAACTTCCTTTAGCTCTGGCCGCGGATTTAACAAACTTTTCTTTCTCCGACAAAACTGACGACACGTCAATATTTTCAAGTTTTGAAATCTTCACAAATACCCATTGAGTTTTTATTTATTCTAGTTTGACCCTACAGGTTTCATCTGATCAGTTTAGTACCTCGAGATAGACATACATGTGATGTAATGACATGCTTAGTGTTTTATCAAATATGATGGTGAAATATTGGATAAAATGTCTTAGATAACGAAAAATTGTCGGAATGGAATACAGATTTTGAAGGAAGAATGTCTACTGAACAATGACTTTATTCCACAATAATTATACAAAAGGTGTTAAACGTTTAAAAAACACATTCAAAAGCCTCCTCAAGGTTAGCTTCTTCTTCCATCGCACCCCGCTCCACCACAAGCTCATCAACAATAAAATTACCTCCGGGACCTTGGCTAGTGGCTGTGGCTTCTCCTCTAAAGCCTTATTGCTACACCGGAATATATCAAACTACCTGCCACCAAACCACAACAAAAGTTTAGAAGACACACATCGCCATAATGGGTTTGATTCCATATTCAATCAAGCAAACATCACATAGAGAATGGAACAAGACATAAAAGCATTTTACTAGAAAAATGTTGCTTGAGTTAACTCTAGATTGTGAATATAAGGCATACCTGGCTTACTACACGGGAGGAAGGTTTTGACAAGTCATCTGATCCTTGACTAACTCTGTTATTGCATCTCTCAGTCTCTCATAATCCTCTGTTTCGTTATAGACCTGATGAGAAATCCGAACGTACGCAGTGATTAGCTCATTGTCTTTATCTTTCACTCCTTCCTCACCATCCCTCAATCCAAGAAAATAAACTGGAACCTCTACTGAACGGTGCACCCGCAGATACGACCTCAACTTAGTAGCATCTTCATCGCTTTCAACACAGAGTTTTGACGGTAAACCGATCATAACCATCCCAACACACATTTCAGGAGGTGACCCAAGATTCGTTCCCCAAGCATTACACAGCATGAACCCCATTCTCACAGCTTCATCATGGTTCCTCTTCATTATCCCTTCGATCCCTCCCTCGAACCTGTTAACAAACTCCATCACAGATGGAACCACAAGCTGCGAACTGTAATCCCTAGTCCCAATCCAAGCACTCTCTATAGCTAAACCATTCCCAAACTCATGAGACACCACAGGGTGATGAACATCAGACTCAGAACTACGTTTCTTGCAGTAAAAAAACGCGATAGAAGGCGGACAAAAGAACCATTTATGCAGATTGCTAACATAGTAATCAGCACCAATCTCTTTAACATCAACCTTAACACTACCAATGGCATGAGCTGCATCAACAAAAACCTCCTCCACACCTTCTTCTCTGCAGACCTGAACCAACTCTCGTACCGGCATCAAAACACACGGCATAGACGTTATATGATCAATGATAGCTAACCTAACCGTTCTACCATTCGCTCTACCTTTCTCTAACCCTTCCCTAAACGCAGAGACAATCTCTTCCTTCGAATTCACAGGGAAAGGTAACCTAACCTCCACAGTGGATCCTCCAACACGCGAGACGTAAGCCTGAATCGACTTCTTCACGCTCTGAAACGCACAGTGGAACATCACCACAGTGTCTTCCTTCTGATACTTCCCTTCCGAGAAACACCTTCCAACTCTCTGAAGCACAATCGCCGCCGCCGTGGTCGCGTTATCGACTAACGACACCTCGTCCACGTTATCGGCGTTGATTAGGTCACCGATCACGGTTCGAGAAGCGAGCAGTCCACGACGGAGACCGTTGAAGTAGAACTCGTCTGGCTGACGGAGAAACCGGAGCTGCCACTCGCGCTGCGCGTCGAGAACGGAGCTTGGACAGCAACCGAAGCTGCCGTTGTTGATTCTGGCGACGCCGGTTAGGTGGTGAGCGAACTCGGACCGGATATCTGACTCGGTTAGGAACTCAGATAGACGTGGCTTCTTCGGGTCACGGTGATTGTGATTCGTCGAATCGCCGTTCCGCCGATCGTCCGCCGCCATCGGGATAAGAATCTCCTCCCTCTAGGGTTTCGTCTCGATTTAGTGGTGCGGTGACACTTTTGCGCTTCCCGACAACGACTGAGAAATATTTCAAAATTTAATGATTTGTTTTTTTCATTTTGATAAAGATGACGACGCTAAACGATGATTTTAATCTTTAACTAAGACTTGGATCACAATTTGAAATATGGGCTTTATTGGGCCAATAATATGGGCTATTGGAAGGTTATGTGACACGCGATTATAAAATAGAAATTCAGCATGAACTAACCATTATTCAAGTTGCCAAAGTGGAATGTGAGTAGAATATTATCCACTTTTTCTCCATTACAGTATAGTTAATGCATTGAAGGTTGACTTTAAAGACTACTATTTGGGCCTGGCCCATTTAATTTGAGAATTAGCGTAGAGATAGATCAGCCCTAAGACGTGGCGAGATATAATTGGGCATAGCTTGTGAGAAAGCTCGCTAAAGTGAGTCAAAGGGTTTACAAGTAACGTTTTCACTCAATTCGCTCGCTGTTGTTTTGTTTGTCTCCGCCGTCTCCAGCTCACCGGCGATTTGGTTAGCTTCTTCTTCTTCTCTCATTCTCCAATCTTCTCTGTTTGCTTTGCGAATCGATTGAGATTTGGTTCGTTTCTCTGGGAATCTGTAGTCTGAATCGATTAACAGGTCTTGATGTAGCTCTCGATTAGTGCTTAGCTCTCGATTATACTGGTGATGCTTTGTTTTCGTAACTTTGATGTTAAACGTATTCTCTCTTGTAATGCATATAGAAAGAAGAAAGGGTTGAAATGGCTGGTCCAAGTGGGAAGAAAGAGAAGGCTGACAAGGCTGGTCCAAGTGGCGGCGGCAAGAAGAAGAAGGATGTCAAGAAGGAGACAGGTCTTGGACTCAGCGTTAAGAAAGATGAGAACTTTGGGGAATGGTACTCTGAGGTATATTACTACCAGCATGTTGTGATTTGATCATTTGTTTTGTTCTTAGCAGGTTTGTTTATGACATCTCTTTTGTTTTTTTTTAATGTCTGTCTAGGTTTGTAAACACGAGATGATTGAGTACTACGATATCTCTGGATGTTATATCCTTAGGCCATGGTCGATGGCCATTTGGGAGATTATGCAAGTGAGTACCATCGTTTTTTTTTTGTTCAATCAGAATGATAGGAAGAACTGGAATCAAGAATGTGGGGGAATAAAGAAGTTTGATCATTTTTGTTTTCATTGACTTCCCATTATTAGACTTTCTTTGATGCGGAAATCAAGAAAATGAAGGTCAAGAACTGCTACTTCCCTCTATTTGTATCTCCTGGTGTCCTCGAGAAAGAGAAGGATCACATCGAGGGTTTCGCTCCAGAGGTGTGTGTGTATCTTAATTTGATTTTATTTGTGATAAAGAGGAATTCCTTAAACATATTTAAATGTTTGTTTAGGTTGCTTGGGTTACAAAATCGGGCAAATCTGACTTGGAAGTCCCAATTGCTATTCGTCCAACCAGTGAGACTGTGATGTACCCTTACTACAGCAAGTGGATTAGGGGCCACCGTGACTTGCCTTTGAAGCTTAACCAGTGGTGCAATGTTGTTAGATGGGAGTTCAGTAACCCTACCCCTTTTATCCGGTACTTCTACTCCTTTCTAGTTTTCTTGCTTATGCCTTTTTCTTGAGCTATTTAATTATTTCTGCCGTAGATACTGGCTTTTTGTAAGGTTTAAACCCTCAAACACAGAAGTTTCTTTGTCATAGCCCATTGTGACGTTTTTAAATTGTAGGAGCCGTGAATTTCTGTGGCAGGAAGGCCACACTGCTTTCGCCACGAAAGAAGAAGCAGATGAAGAGGTAACTGAACTTATTTGCTGTAAACAAGGGTTGTTATTAGCAGTTTAATACCATTTTATCGTAATGCTTCAACTGTTCTCAGGTCCTTCAAATTTTGGAGCTTTACCGTCGCATATATGAAGAGTATCTCGCAGTCCCAGTTGTGAAAGGTATGAAGAGTGAAAATGAGAAATTCGCTGGGGGGCTTTACACTACAAGTGTAGAGGTATGTTATTTTTTTTATTCTCGTGTCAGAGACACGATCTTCTTCTTTTCTTCTGGTGGATTTACACTCTTCATAGATTATAACGTTGATTTTGTAGGCTTTCATTCCAAACACGGGTCGTGGTGTACAAGGTGCAACCTCTCATTGTTTAGGACAAAACTTTGCGAAGATGTTTGAGATCAACTTTGAGAATGAGAAAGGAGAGACTGAAATGGTGTGGCAGAATTCTTGGGCCTACAGTACCAGGACGGTAATGCTTCAGTTTTTTTACTCATCTAGGTTTATTCTTCCTCACGGGTTCTCTATCATTGTTAACTTTTCAACTTCTTACCTTGCATAGATTGGAGTAATGATTATGACTCACGGAGATGACAAAGGCCTGATACTTCCTCCTAAAGTAGCATCTGTGCAAGTTGTTGTGATCCCTGTGCCATACAAAGATGCTAATACCCAAGGAATCTTTGATGCTTGTACTGCTACTGTATCTGCCTTGAGTGAAGCAGGTATCCGTGCTGAAGATGATTTAAGGGACAACTACTCTCCTGGATGGAAGTACTCAAACTGGGAAATGAAGGGTGTCCCATTGAGAATTGAGATTGGTCCCCGAGATCTTGAAAATGATCAGGTCAGTATGGTTTAACCTGTTGAATATCTCTCCTTTATTCCTTTGGCCGTGGTTTTTGTTTTAAATATATACATCTGTAGTTACATTATCTTTGTTTTGCATGGGTATAGGTCAGAACTGTGAGACGGGACAACGGAGTTAAGGAAGATATCCCAAGAGGTAACTTAGTCGAACATGTTAAGGAACTGCTTGAGAAGATCCAGCAAAATATGTATGAAGTGGCGAGGCAAAAGAGGGAAGCATGTGTGCAAGAAATTAGGACTTGGGATGAGTTTATCAGTGCTCTCAACCAAAAGAAACTTATCTTAGCTCCATGGTGCGATGAAGAGGTGCGTTACAACATAAACTCTTGTTCTTCTAGCTTTTTGTGGAAAATCAACTGTGAGAGAGAATGCAATTTTGATCTCATTATTTGCAGGAAGTGGAGAGAGATGTCAAAGCACGTACTAAAGGTGAAACTGGAGCAGCTAAAACCCTTTGTTCTCCATTTGAACAGCCAGAACTCCCTGAAGGTAAGAAACAGAGAACCTTTTAATCTCTCTTGAGAAACTCTCGTTGACCCGTTGTTGTTATCGTCATTAGTTAAAGCATTTATTTTGTGTTTGTACAGGCACTCTCTGCTTTGCATCTGGAAAGCCTGCGAAGAAATGGACCTATTGGGGTAGGAGTTACTAAGTGTTCCTCATGTTTTGGTTCACTTCATGAAATTTACTTTGTAAACACTCTCAAGTTCATTGCGCTTTGATTTGATGATATTTTGACTCAAATCTATTTCAGGTTTTCTTTTACTGTTTGGTTGGAACTATGAAATATAAAGTGATGTTTTGTTTCAAAAGAACTGTTAAGAAAAAGGAGAAAAAAATGAGATCATCAGTTGAGATTGAGATACCAGAAATAGATTTGAATCCACGGCTTGGGTCTTGTGGGTTATGGTTCTAAGGTTATAGTGATCAGGTCATTACACCCCTGAATCTAGTCTTCATGAATCGTTTTCATTGCCTAAATTGGTTTATTATATAAGCTCATAAGCCTCTGCTTGCATTTTCGTCTCTCTTGTTGTGTGATGCTCTGTGTTTGGAAGAAATTCTTATGAAATTTTAATTTAATACAAATGTTAAGCATATATAAATCATATCAGAAATAAACTAGGAAACTAGGAGTTGACATATTGGGTCAAAGTATTAGATTATCTAATGAAAATATAACGGATTATGGGTTCAGTTCCTGTTATAAGAACAATTAATTTAAAATGGTTTCGGTAAACTTCTAGACATTTGAAAAAGATTAAGTTGACGCTGGGGTAATTAAACTTTGATAATCCGGTATCTGTTCATGATGATGGTATGTTTGCTGATCTCTTTAAAGGGATAATTAAGTATATACTGTAGTAGTAATTATGGGTGTTGCATTGTTCTATTAGACTCCAACAACACGTCTCATTACCCTGTCTGTCTTATTAATTTTCTCCAATGTATTCTTGCTGCTTCCTTTCCGAATATAAGTTTTGTAATTTAAACAAAATACTATTCAATCTACCTGTACAGAAATACAGTATATAAAATACAGAATCACAAAGACGATGTTAATAAACAATTTATCCACGAGAGTTGATTCA
This sequence comes from Sinapis alba, assembly GCA_012274485.2. Taxonomy (NCBI): domain Eukaryota; kingdom Viridiplantae; phylum Streptophyta; class Magnoliopsida; order Brassicales; family Brassicaceae; genus Sinapis; species Sinapis alba. Next base: position 1,050,048 of record MU105558.1, on the reverse strand, counting down.
TTTATTTAAAGGGAAGTATAGTTGAAGGTTTGCTCTGCAAATCGAAAAATATTTGTGATTTGTCTTGGAACTTGAATGCAATACTTAAATCTTTGTTATGATTGTTTAATTGCTTCTCTAGCACATGTGTCGAAAAGCACGTCTGATTTTTACTAATAAAAAACTGTAATTTTTTTTTAGTTTACTTTTAAACTAGTGTAATTAATTACATTAGCAGATAGTCAATGTGAAGAGATCCGTGCCACGTGTCACGTGATCCATCATCTTCTTCTTCTCGTGATAACTGATGAACCCGTTGTGTTGTTGTAAAAAGATTTTTTTTTTGTATATAATACTTACTAGTATTTGAGTTCGGATCACATGGAATATGCTAATTCAAAAAGAAAAAGTAAATAAAAAAAAATTGATTCCTTAGTGTTCATTTTACAGAGTGGGCTTTTCTGGCTTTTGCTACCTGTGACCCTCTTTGTCTCTTTCTAACAGAACAGAACATCCAACAAGGTAATCTCCAGACATCATAGATTTCATCGAATGTTCTTCTTCTTTCTTCTTTCTTCTTTAAATTTTGATTGTTAAGGAGGTTTAATGAAAAATGGTACGGAGAAGAAGAAGATGGACCTACACCTAAACCTAAACCTAAACCTACTACTACTACTACTACTGCTTGAATGAATGAATCTTTGGGGGTCACTTTCAATGATTCTTGCTGTCCAGTGTGGGTTCCCCTGTTTCCTCTCACCCCTGACCCCATCTAATCACTCTTTCCAACTTGCTTTCACTCTTATGAGAGAGAGAGAGAAATAACTCAATCTTTCAAATTTTTGATTATTTTCTTTTACAGTCTATGAGAGAGAGAGAGAGAAGAAGCTCAGATTGTTATCAAGATTTTGAATTTGTGGAGCTCAAGTAGATCACAGATCTTCTGTTCATATGAAGAGATCTTTCCTTGTAAGTTGTATCAATCTCATCTCTTGTTTGGACATGAGGAACATACTCAAATTCCAATGCTCTTTGTCTTCTCAAACTCTGGTTATATACTATGTCTTGTCTGTTGAGATCTGAAAATCTGATTAAAAGGTTCATAGTTTTAGAGTAGAAATCAATGTTTTACTGTTCTAGATTTGTTCTTTCTTCCTCATTTGATGTTTTCTTACTTATAGAGGGTGAAATGTAGCTCTTATTACCTAACTGTGTCTCTATTGTTCATGAGCTGTAAAGCTTCATAGTGCTTGAGACTTGTGAACATCATAGGATAACTCTGCCTCCATTGTTCATGATGTTTGTTTTGCTGTTTGCAGCTCTGGTATGTGCTCCTGGTACAATCATTCTCTGGTGCTTGGTCCAGTGTTGGAGGAAGCCTGCATTGTGAATATTCAAATTCAGTGATTCTTCACCGGCCTCACAGCGTATCCATCACAGAGTTCGGAGCTGTTGGAGATGGTGTCACTCTAAACACTAAAGCCTTTCAGAATGCTTTGTTCTACCTCAACTCTTTCTCTGATAAAGGTGGTGCCAAGCTTTTTGTTCCCGCTGGACAGTGGCTTACCGGGAGTTTCGACCTTATCAGCCACCTAACTTTATGGCTAGACAAGGGTGCAACCATTCTCGGTTCAACGGCAAGTCTCTCTACCTTTCTTGAAATCATTACAAGCTTACACTGTTTTCTTATACAGCTTAAATGTCTTTTCTCAGAGCTCGGAGAATTGGCCTGTGGTTGATCCATTACCATCATATGGACGAGGAAGAGAGTTGCCTGGTAGAAGACATAGGAGTCTTATATATGGTCAGAATCTCACAGATGTAGTCATCACAGGTACTAACTAATATAGCAATTTGTATGAAATGATTCGTTTTTTTGAACTGTTTATGTAAGTCTGATGTTACTGTAATTATAGGTGAGAATGGGACAATTGATGGTCAAGGAAGTATATGGTGGGATTGGTTTAGAAATGGAGAGCTAAACTATACAAGACCTCATCTTGTTGAGCTCATGAACTCTACTGGTCTTATCATCTCCAACCTAACCTTCTTGAATTCACCCTTTTGGAACATTCATCCTGTTTATTGCAAGTCAGTGTCTAACTTATCTACTGCTATTAGATTTCAGCTAATCTTGTGTTCTGATATGTTTATCTTTTTGTCGTCTGAACAGAGATGTTGTTGTAAAGAATCTCACAATCTTGGCTCCTCTTGACTCTCCAAACACAGACGGAGTTGATCCAGGTGAGTCCCATTGCAAAACTTTACTCATAGAGTTTATTAAGTTAGATGAGCTTTTAACCTAAAACCAACTAGTGATAAGTGGATTGACTCATATCCGTTATAGACTAGTTAATATCCCTTCCAAATTCCGATGTTAGACATTTGTCATATTGGTCTCACCATTTTTCTTAATTGCAGACTCATCAACTAATGTTTGCATAGAGGATTGTTACATAGTTACTGGAGATGATTTAGTATCGATAAAAAGTGGATGGGATGAGTATGGAATATCCTACGCAAGACCGAGCTCCAAGATCAAGATCAATAGGTTAACGGGTCAAACCACTTCAAGCTCAGGAATAGCCATAGGAAGTGAAATGTCAGGAGGTGTATCTGACATCTATATCAAAGACTTGCATCTATTCAACTCCAGTACCGGAATCAGAATCAAGACTTCTCCTGGAAGAGGCGGATACGTTAGAAACGTTCATGTCTCGAACGTGAAGCTCCATAACGTGAAGAAAGCTATTAGGTTCACTGGTAAGTACGGTGAACATCCTGATGGAAACTTTGATCCCAAGGCACTTCCGGCTATAGAGAAGATCACGTTTGAGAATGTTAGTGGTGAAGATATTGGTGTTGCGGGTCTTCTTGAAGGTATTGAAGGAGATGAGTTTAAGAACATATGTTTCCTTAATGTTACTCTTACATTGAAGAAGAACTCGAAGAAGTCTCCATGGAAATGCTCGCATGTTAGAGGCTATTCACAGTGGGTGTCGCCGGAGATTACTTGTGATTCTTTTGAAGAGAGTATCTTCCCAGAGCATAGCTCTGACTGTTTTGGGTTATCAGAGAGTAATCTGGAGAAATCGAGTGGTTTAAGTAGATCACCATGGTTGCTTTCTTGGTAAGTTATTGAAGTTTGACCTAAGAGAAACACACAGTTTGCTTGAGTGTGAAGAAACAACCTCTTCAAATTTTCCTTCCAATTTTTTTTCTCTGAGGTTTTGTTTTTCAAAAGTGATGCTTTCTTTCGTTCTTTCTTCCTTTTTGTTGTGTTTCTTGTAAATTTGTGTGCAGGGAGGAGAATAATCAGAGTGACTTGAGAGTTTTTTTTTGTTGTTTTTTTTGGTATGGGATTTTTAATGCTGTGGTGAGCAGAACAAGTGTAATATCTTCACAAAGAGACTTGAAATTGATTTTTTTTGTTTTGTTTTGTTGTAAGTTATTTATGCAATCACAAATTTTAATAAGAACAAAACTTTAATCAATGTTTGATGGCCTTGAATCTTTAGAATGAGAATGTCGGGAGTGGTGATACCGCTATAAAAGAAAGAGATCTTGTCAAGTGCACTAGATCTATTGTGGATGTTTCTGCGGGAAAGGCTATGTTAGAGCATGTGGTCGACGCGATGGAAGTACCTACTGATGGAAGAGTGGCTCTAAGCGATCACGAGCAAAAATATTACGAAGTGAAACCCATGAAATTCTTGAATGTAATTCTTGAACGTAAATCAGTGCACGAGCCTATGCAAACAGGGTTAAAAAGCTAAAGATAGCATGGTTCCTATAGGCCGTATTTGAGTTTTGTTGGGAATAAAGTTATTGTTGTTTAGAGACGAAGTTGTACCTCAGAACTGATTTATTGTTGGTATTTCTTCCTAAAATATATGTTAAATTTTGGTTCATATATTTTCAGTTTAAAAATATAGAAATGAGCAGATACAAGAATTATACTAAGTAAAACATTCAAATATCTTAATTCAAATTATCTAGAAAATAACTGAAATCTAAATGTATTTATTTAAAATTTTGATGATAAACCGAAACTAGTAATGTACTAAATCGATTCATATAAGATTTAGTTTTAATTTGTACCAAATCCTAAACAAGTAATGCAATTTTCTGAAACTAAAATTTTTAATAAACAACAAAATTAAACTTCTTAAGAGGGGCCTGAATTGTTTCCTTCTTTCAAGTTACAACCGAATAAAAATAAACTAGAAACAAAACTTTGAATAAACTTCCACAAGTGATTTACATCATTACAAAACTATTTCACCCACTGTATTGGTCAATCCTAGGTTCCACCTTTGCTTTTCCTTTTCTATCAGTAGTGATAAGCTCTTGAGATCTTGAGTCTTCTCACGCTAGACAAGAACATCCTATAGCATAATCAATTAAACCCCCATTAGACTTCTACATCATTATATATAGTCATTAATTAATTAATCAAAATTGCAATGCGTTTAACTAGAGATTAGATAAAAATAAATAAGAAAAGTACTTACTCCCAAGGAACATCTCCAACCATCATCCAGTCACCTTCCTTGTCTGCGTACGTTAGCACGTGACTCTTCTCACTACACATCTCTTCTTCTTCAGCCCCTGTTTCACCTTTCACAATTATTTACCATTCGCCCACTACACTCTCACTAGCTCTTCTTTCTCACATACCATGCATTTTTAACTATATTGATAGAATTGATCATGGTCTACATGCAAACATGAACCGGCTTTAAAAATTTTGGGGTTTGAAACAGTTACTAAACATATATTTTTAATCGTTTGGAAGCCAAAGAATATACACATATGACATATACATATTAACCACTAATATTTTCTAAACTATAGGCAAATATTTCATTACCGATTCTGCTTGCAAAGATATATAAGATATATATAGAACTGATCATGTTGGATGATATGATATTTATTATCTTAAAAAGAGAAAAAAAAAAAAACGATACATATAAAATGGGTTCTGGTCTACATGCAAAGATTATAATATTTGAATAATGTATATATGCGTGTGTAGATTCTTACATAGGATTGAGGCGTTGAACATGTAATCGAGAGTTGTGATCAAATCATGGTATCCATTAAGAGAAAAGAGATCGATCTTTCTTCCAATAGGAACTCCTTCCATGTTCACCTTCACGTAGAAGCTTCCAAGACTACTACACTCATTTTGATCTTCTTCTTCTTCTTCCATGATCATCTCATGATCAGCCGCAACGACTTCATATTCATGATTTTCTCCACCGTTGTAATTATATTGACCGGACGATGATCCAAAGCTGAGTCCGAGCCTCAGGTCCGTGCTTAGGTTCCGAGTGTTACTTGAAGAGCCACCAAATGGGTTGCTTTTGCAGCTACTTTCTATCGATGAAGACGATGAGCTTCTACCTCTTCCCATTTTTTTTTTTGTTCTCACTCTCTCTTTCTCTCTGTATGATTGATTGTATCTAAACAAGTGATTAATGATTTGAACGTGTGTGTATATATAGGGGAGGATTTTTTATTAATTTATTATATATTGTTTGAAGAAGAGGAATTGATATTGATATGGTCTTGGTGATCTTTTGTTTTTTAATTAAAATAAAATGGAGATGGTGGAATGATGAGACAGTGTGGTTAAAGATGTTGTTGATGTAGTAGACAGATACACGTGTCATGTAGACATTTGGTCAAAGTGTTGGTTTGACTTTGTGCTCGGATTTTTTTGCTGGGTGTGTTGTGTTTTAATTAAACGTGTATTGTTTCAAAGTAAATACTCACCTCCTAGTACTCTTCGTTTAACGAAAAAATGTTTGTTTCTTATTTCTTGACAAACAATCACAACATATAGATTGTCTAATTTCTTAAGTGCTCTTTCGTTTTATAATAGTTGACGTTTTAGATTTTTTTTCTTCAAATAATATGATATTTTTATTTAAATTCAATGTAAATTTATTAGATTTTGTATTATGCAGTTTGTTTTAGTGATGAATAATATTACTTTGTAATTTCTTGTATTTCGTCGGTTTGTTGCTTTCTCCTTACCGGCAGTGGAGTTCACTAGGGGCTAATTTGAAAGTTTGTGGTTGGTTTCTAGGAGTTCATTTCAGAGGAAGCTGTAGAATCTTGTCGCGGTATTTTATGTTTTCATCGTTGTTTAGATTTTTTTTTTTTTTTTATATTACTTGTATTACTTTGTAATTTCTGTTAAAAAATGGTACCAAAAAAAACTTAGACAAGAGATACATGTTCTAACCCGATAAGAACATTATTTCTTGAAAAAAATACTATAGAACAAAGTGAACTGAATTTTTTTTAAGACAATAGTTTACTTAAATTTTAGTCCTCATTAATTAGATCAAGTTCAATGCATGAGTTTATCGTGACGCGCATTGATGCATTCGTGGGTTCAACAAACACCATTTCCATAATTAAGAGCACCCTCAACCCTAAGCACCCCATAGGGGTGCTTATTTTTTTTTTTTTTCATTTCTGGTTTTTTTTTAAAAAAAAAAAAAAAAAAAAAAAACGCACCAATTGCGGGCCGCCACGTGTCCGTGGGGCCCGCAAACAGTGCAAGCATCAGTGCTTAAACAAGCACTATAAGAGCACCCTCATCGCTGGTGCTTAGGGGATTGCTTAACCTAATTTTGTGTTTAAAATTAAATAAAAAAGCCAATTAAACTTAAGCTTCGTTGCCTAATTAAGCGCATGAAGCAACCGTGTTTTTGGACACGTGTCATGACGAGAGACGAGAGAGGAGGGTGAAGTCGACTCGTCTCCATTCTGCTTTCGTTCTTTCTCTCTCTCTCCCGTTCTTCCTCTCCCACGAAGGCGATTGTGTCTCTCTCACCGTGGCTCGTCGACGGAGACGGCGACCGGTCATTCTGTCTCGGTGTTTGTCGTCGACGACATGGTCGATGATTGTCTTCCTCACTGTGGGTCTCATCGTGGGCGGTGGACCGGTAAATCGTTGTTGCCTTTCCGCGAATCTGAAGGTAAAGATGATTTTGTTTTCGGTTTTTATCATGCATGTCTTAGATTAGTGTTTGTCTTGGTCTAATCGATGTTTTTTTTTCTTTTCTCTGTTCGATGATGTCTCTCACAACGGCGAAGGAGGAGCTCGATGATGTCTAAGTTGCTTAGCTAATGGAGAAATAAAATTAATAAATTGCTTAGCTAAGTTGCTTAACCCAAATAAATTATTAAATACTATTAATTTTTAATTAAGCAACCCATAATGGGTTGTTAGGATGAGGGTGCTCTAAGCACCCCTCTCTCATCTCTTTTGATGGGACCCACCCCTTAGCACCCCATAAGCACCTTGGGTTAAGGGTGCTCTAAGGGTTCTTTATAACCGCGAGACACTTTTAAAAATGTTTTTATCAGCATAAAATAGTCTAAATATTTGTTTAATCAAATAACAAGTGCTCACGTCTCAATTACGTCATCAGCTCGCTAATAGTGTTTTTAGTTATGGAAAAAAAGAAAAGTCCACGTGGACTACATAATATCCAAGCATGACAAGAGTTTGAGCTTCACATGATTCTAATCCACGTCGATTTTAGTTACACTCCTCAATTTATTTGATTGTTACTTTATTTCAACATAAAGCAAATAGTCAAATCCAACCAAAAACTTAATACATTATTTTCAATATTGAAAGTAACCCTTTTATCAGTAATTAAAGTGAATTATTTAAACTTATATCTTTATAAGCAAAAAGGTATTGCTTTTGTGTCTATCATCTTTTCGTGCCATAAACCAAAACACATCAAATTAATTCTTTATCTGCTGCTATGTACTCTCCTTTGTAACTTTATGAACTTTTTTAGGTGGCTAAAGAAATCAAGATTTCTTAAAAACTGGATTTGTTTTTTTTTTATTTTTTTTTTTTTTAGGTGGCTAAAGAAATCAAGATTTCTTAAAAACTGGATTTGTTATATAAAGACATGTACCTGTTCTTTGTTTTTTTTACGTTACATGTAATAAATACAAGCAAAGAAAGAAAGAAACCGAGAAATAAACGAAAAAGAAATAGAGAAAAACGAGAGAAGAGAGGCAAGCATGATGGATGAGTAATGAATGCGTAACCTAAAAGAGAGGAACTAATGAAAGATTCTTCGTCTATGGACTTTAAGGAGACGTCACAATTCTCCTCACACACTTGAAAACATAGTTTTTGACAAGCACAAGAAAATGCAGACACAATGCCCATAAACCACCATCGACAACATTTTCACATTCCCCATATCACGTGCCTTTTTCCACGTGTCTCCTCACTTTGTCGCCTCCACTTCTACATATTCTCTTTGAATTGATGACACTCCTTTGCTTGAACATGACCAATCAAGATGATTAGAAACTCCCTTCTATTTTTCTCTCTTTTTTGTTTCTTTTATAATTGGTATGCTTCTAAGATAATACTTTAATGTCCTAATTTAAATACCATATTTAACAAACTATTCTATTCAAAAACGTTTTTAGTATGTAAAAAGATGTTAGTATATTCGAATAAAAGTCTACGTTCAAATATTATAATCTTTGTTTGGATGTATAGAAATTGAATTCTATTTTTTTTTCAGAAAATCATCACACCAAATGTAATTTTAACTAAAATATATATGCAAAACTTATAATTTTTTTGAACATCCTGCCTATATACCAAATTAGGGCTGTAACTTTAACCAAACCAAAATTTTGGTTAGTTTAATTAGTTCAGTGAGAAGTTCGGTTTGACCAATAGATTTATGAAAAAACTTTTTTGATTTTTTGGTTCGGTTTCATAATCGGTTAGATCAGTTTTTTTAAGAAAACATATAAATCAATTCAAACCGAACTAACCAAAATTTTGAACCAAAATAATCGAGCTATCCAAAATTACCCAAAATTTAAAACCAAACTCAACAAATCAACCAAAATTTAGAACCAAATTAATCAAACTAACCAAATTACCATAATTTAACAAAATTTACCTAAATTTATAACTGAAATATAACTGAAATAAAAAATTTTGGTTACTTTTAGTAAAAAAAATTAAAACCAAATTACCTGAATACCGAACTGGATCTTTTTACAGTTCAATTCGGCAAGATTTTAGTCGATTTAAATTATATGAAAATCGAACTACTCAAACCGAATTACCCGAACTACCTGAACCTGCATGCCTATATACCAAATGTTGCTATCAATAAGCCAAAATGAAGCATGATCGGGTAGTTAATACAGTGTTTTGAGCCTGAAAAATTCAAACAATGTCGTTATCATAATAACCGACATGTATTGCGATGGTACCCTCTAGTCTGAAGAAGCAAATATATTTTGGACAGAAAAAAAGAAGAGAAAAAAATTGCTTGAACCAAAAGAAACTCTCCAAACATGTTTAAGAGAGAGAGAAGAAACAAGGGGAGAGATAAAGAAGAGATATGTTCCCCACCATCCCTACCATTATCATCACCATTCCTCACTTTTTCTTTCTTTCTTCTTCAAACTTTTCTCTACACCATTCTTTGTATTTTTTTCTGAAAAGTACACCATTCTTTGTTCCCTTCAGTTTTTTTTTCATATATTTCTTACTTTCTTTCTGTTTCTAGATAACCAAGATGTTGCATGTATTTGGTCAATACTTGTGTTTGGATTACAACGTATGAATGTTAGCAAAAAAAAAAAAGTATGAATATTCCAGAAACCATGAAGCACAAATATCAAAGACATGTATCAAACAATTTTTTTAATCAAATTTGAGAAAAAATTAAATAACATTTTAAAATTAATCAAACTAAAATGCATGCAGACTTGAGATGTAGAACAAAAAAGTTCTACCAATAGATAACAAAAGGAAATATGCATATTACATATAAATGAGTTTCAAAAGAAGAATAAGAACTCTCAGAATTCAAGGCACTCATAATTTTTTGTTTCAAGATTTAATGATAATGTCTGGTCCTTCTATAAATCATTAAGATGTAAGATAATTTTCCCCTCTTTTTCAGAAAAATAAACATACTATATATTTTATTATATGTTATATCGCAAATTATGATAACTCTACTCTACTGCAATGTGTTTGCTTGTCAGTAAAATCATGGGGTGGTTTCAAATCAGGATGATTGCATGTCTCGTGACTCTTAGAAGCCTCTCTTGCTGGCCAACTCATTCCATTTTTCTCGTTTTTTGCCTTTTTGTCACAAAGTTGACCATAACATGCAAGACCAATTATTACATTACAGTAAATAAAAAAAATAAAATATATATATATATATATGGAGCGGGTTTTGTTACTTTTACAATTACCACTATGATATATTCTATGTATTTTTAGGTTCGAAACCATTTATCAAACCGTTTTTTGTCATTCTTTAAACAAATTCTTATGTATATAAAATAAATGTGTTAATTCGTTTTAATAATTCGTCTGACATGCCATGAATTAATCAAAGTTTTATAGCTACTTCGTCGTCTTTTTTCTTCCAATATGTTTTATCATTTTGGAGTAGGGAAATACGTTTTCACTCAAATCTTTTCCCTTGTTTTATGGTTAAAACAACAAAATTCAACTTTTCTCCCCTGCTTTTTTTTAACTAGGTTAATTAATCCCCGATCCACGATGAAGTTTTATGCTTAATAATTGGTTACATGTTAATGAAGCTTCATCTAACTCTATTTAGAAAAATTGTGTCAATTCAAAATGTTAAATTTCGAACTAAAATGTTAGAGTAGTAGTACCTTCACCCTAGTTATTATTATTTTTTGTGTCATGAAACCCCACTTAAGTTTAAGATGACTTTATTTATTTGTTGCAGCCCAAAACAAAAAGGCATGCCGATTTCTCCTTAAAACCGAGTAAAAACATGTTTTCTTATTCTTTCATTAAACACAATTCAAAGTTTACAAAATAGAGGAAGATTTAGATTTGGTCTAAAGTAGTCTAGGAGGGTAATCTAGTGAGGTATGCTTAAACAGTAATGTATGAATGCATGAAACTCGATAAAGCAAAGATACGGGGTGCGTGCGTGCGTGTTACGTGCGTGCCTTTTTTGTATAACTATTGATACTATATTTTATTTCAATTATTATTTGGATTTTAGATTAGGCACTAACCCCGTAATTGATTCAGGCTTTTAAAGTTGATTCCCCAGTCTTAAAACGTGATAAAGATATGTGTGGCTGCGTAAGATTATATAAAAAAAAAAGTATATATGTTCCATTTTAATCTTGATCTATGGCGTCATTTTTCCCTTGGCGATACATATTACATAGTAATTTAGTTTATTTTCATATTGCTTTATTAGAAGAGAAACAAAGTATAAGCAGGCATATCATAGTACACTAAGACTATGTCCATGACCCAATTAAGGGCCCAGTAATCAAATGATCCTAAACTGTACCAATATGAACTGATCCATAGATTGGGAAGTTTATGAAAGTTTTGGTATTTGCTGATGAGGATATAGAACTGGATATCAACATCTCAACTCTTAGACAAGAATCAAGGACAAGATCAGGAACAAAGAAGATGATAGAAAGTTTTTCTCATGCCATTGAATGGTTGTTTGCAAAGATCAACATTAACCCAAGCTTAGAAGATATCACCAACCAGTTAACCAAACTGTATATTTCCGAATCATAAGCTAAATAAAATTCACCTTATGTTATACAAGATGGTCGAAGAAATGATGTTATTCTGTTAGTAATCATTCTACACAAAGAGATGATTTTCTTATCTACCATCTTTTCTCTTAAATGAAACAGTGAACATCAAAGTAATACAATCCATAAGACAATCACTGGCAGAACTTATATGTTAGCAGGTAGGTTAAATGACTCAGGTCAATTCTTTACAATAATAAATTATTGGCATTTATTTTTCAAATACTTGGTAAACATTGCAAAATTTAGGTTATTGACCCCTATATATATGTTATTTATAGAAGTGATCCTCATAAAAAAGTTTGTCTAGTTCCGCCATTGATGACAATATATAGGATTCTCTTCCTAAATCCTAATACATCATTAAAAAATCTCTCCCACCATCTCTCTTAGCAGCTGATTTACTCGGTTTAACATGATCGGTACAAGTTTATTGAGCCAAAAATTCATGTTACGACCAGATGTGATAGCGTACAAAAAGCATGGCAAAAGTTATTTGGAAATATCGAAACTCAAAATGGAAATAAAAGAGTGTTGAGTCATTGTAATGGAGGACAAATGTCTAAATAAGTGCAAAAGGGGACAAAAGGACACAAATGGGGCTATCAAGCACGTGGCTTTCACGTGAACTTCACGCCTTTCCTTTTTTTTTCCTTCTTCACTTTTTCTCATTTGAGGAGAATGCTGCCAAAACTCAACGTGGGTCCCATTAGTATATTATGGCGGGCCCAGCCCATTCTCTATTGTCCTCATACTACCCACGTGGGCTTTGTGGCCCGTTGCTTCTTTTTTCTTTTGTCGTAAACACCCATGGATTTTGTCGACATTTTATCATGTTTTATCGATTTATGGGAGATTACGAAAATTGATGAAAATATATTTTTGTTCTTTTCACTGATGTTTTACAAAATATATTTGTATATGTTGTGGCCATCTGACATACTGGCTTTTGTATATAATTTTTTTACTCCTCCTGTGTGATTTTTTTTTATCATTTGCATAATGTTTTTCAGATGTGAAATATAAAAAAATATGAAAAATTATAGAAGATGCTGAGATTCGACATAGTACCAGTGAACAGTACTGCACTGAGAGATTAATTGCACCTGAGAAAGAAAAATAGTTGACATAAATAATAATAATAAGAAAATAAGAAAATAAACAAATGTGAAATATATAAAGAGCTAAAAGGCAGTGAGGTTGATCAACAAAAGAAAGATAGCTTTCACACAAACGAAGACAAAGCCTTTTGGGATCATTCAACAAGACAAAACATGACTTCTCCATCATCATCATCTACCTTCAGACCAAAGTAAGTTCTTGATTCACCATAACATATACACACACATCTGAATATGTAGATGATGTTTGTTCTTACCAATTAGCTGGTTTATTGTTCTTGCAGGTTAACAGATCAAGAGTATATGGAGCTTGTGTATGAGAATGGTCAGTTTCTTGCAAAGAGCCAAAGATCCAAGGCCTTTTCTCTGCAGAATCGACGTACCAAGTCGATAGTGGAGTTGTACAAGGCCGAGTATAACGAGGATTTCAAGAAGAGTATTCATGATGCTGATGAGAAGCTACAGGTTGTTACAGAACATTTTGTTGTTGTAGTTGCTGCATAGAAAACAAACATGCTGATGAATCAACTTAATTTGATTCAGAGTTTGAAAGCTTCTTCATCAAAAAGGATGGTGGATGATTATGAGAACCGAAAGGAGATCAAGTTTATACCACCTGATGAGCAATCTGTGGTTGCTGAAAGGTCGGTTGAATTGGGGTTTGACTCCACAGATCTTACTGAAGACAGTGAAGGATCGACGTATCTAAGCAGTGTAAGAGATATTGATTCTTGGTTTGGTTTTTATCTGTTTGTTAGGTTCTTGTCTGAAGATGTTTTTTTTGTCTCAGCGCAGAGTTTAGATGATGCGTCAGATGATCCGAGTCCACGAGTCCCTGCAAGAACAAGAAAATCTTTGGTGAAGAGAAGACGAAGCAACGAGCTTTATAACTCATCTGAAAAAGTAAACATCATGAAACTACATAGCAACTTAATAAACACATGAATCTGATTCATTTTGTACTCTGATGCATAACAGAAGCAAAGAAACGATATTAACAAGAAAATGCGTACGTTACAGAATCTACTACCTAACTCCGACAAGGTTTGTCCACAAGAAAAAACTCTTTAAAATCTGTAGATTTTACCATTACTTACATTACACTAAATATTCAAATGTTCATAGGACGACAACGAATCAACGTTGGATGAAGCAATCAATTATATGACGACCCTTCAACTTCAAGTTCAGGTATATAACAAACATAAATACTCAAATCTCAAGATTCTTGTTCTAACCTGTATAAAATCTTGGATGGCAGATGATGACGATGGGTAACAGATTTGTTACACCAGCAATGATGTTTCCTTTGGGGCTGCATTACTCTCAGATGTGTCTACCAACATGTATGCAAATGGGGGTACCACAGTTTCTGCCTCCTCCACCTGTTCTAGGAGCTGGCTTGCCTGCAGGGATTAGTAACTCAGCAGATATGCTAAGGTTTCTTAACCATCCTGGACTAATGCCAATGCAAAACTCTGCATTTTTCAATCCAACAGAAAACTATTTCCCTCAGTCTGTGCCGCCGTCATGTGCTGCTTTCCCTAACCAAATACAAAACTCAACCTCTTTGTCAAGTCTAGATGATGCAAGAACAGGTGGAGGAGTTCTTACTGGTAAAAAAATCTGATAACATTGTGAGCAGATGTAACAGATTGTGATGATACTTACCTGCTGATTCGCCGACTTGTTAATAGTCCTAATAAATGGTGAGAACACTGGAGCCATCTCAAGGTGAACCAAAAGAGCACTGTCTACAACATTAGAACAAGTTGCAACGGAAGGATAATAATATAGTGCTAGCTTTCCTCGTTTCATGTAACATCATATAGAGGAGAATAATAATCTCGAGTACTAGTTTCCGTCTGATGAAAAATATGACATGTTGGATCGAAATCATGTAAAGCTCTGTTTATGAAACAAGCTTCTGAGTTTATATAATAGAGAGTCATGAAGGCTTTGTTTCTTCACAACAAGATTGCATAGCTTACAAATACTAAGGAACTCACTAGTACATGATCAATCAATGCATAGAGGCGTCATTCACAAAACGTCTATACGTTATCACTTCTTTTCTACTAATTTGTTTTCCTATGGAATCAACGCCGATTTGAGCAGGATCAGTGATGAACACTTCGAAAACTTAGATGATCATAACTGAAATCTGAACGCCTTCAATCTAGCCATCGCCACCACCTCCTCGTCCCAGTCAGGAACCTCTCTTTGTATGAGTTAAGAAACCTTAGCATATCTGCGAGTTTGAAACTCTATTTCCCGCCGCACTAGAAGTTCGTTGGAGAGAATATACACAAAGGAGTTCTCACATCGACATGCTCTGCCGTTTTGAATTATGCGCTTTTAGCACTGCGCGGTGTTTTGTTTTCTACACAACCTAAATATTGGATCCTTTTAGGCCCGGACAGGCCCATTAGTGAGAAAGGAGGAGCGAGGAGTCGAGTGGCGTATAAAATAAGTGTAAACGAGACAAGAATGACTCTGCGACTGAGTGAATTGTCATTTTATAGAATGGAATGGTGTAGAAATGTTCATTCTCCATCAGTTCCACACAAAATTACCATTACTTTAGCAAATAATTCATATGTTTTTTTAGCAAATATTCTATATGTCAGGTCATGTTAAGGTTTTCTATTTATTCATATGAGCAAAATGTTTATTTGTTCTTGTTTTTAAAACTTGTTGTCTTTTATAAGGTTCTAAATTTCCAATTTGGTGAATATAAACATCAATAAGATGGCCGACAAAAAAAAAAAAAAAAAAAAACATCAATAAGATGTGTTTCAAAAAAAAATCAATAAGTTTTAATGATGTAATAAAATAATACTAATAACTTATAGGGCAATTCTCTTAAATAGCCATTTTTAAGTTTTTGTCACAAAAATAACCCTCAAAAAATAAAATGACCAAAATAGACTTTTTTTTTTGAAATTTTGATTTTTTTTTTATTTTTTTTTTGAAATTTGAAACTCTAACCCCAAACCCACCCCTTAACTCTAAACCCTAAAGTCCAAATTAGTTAACCCTAGGGGTATAAATGCATATAAATGAAATTTTTAGCTTCTAAAAAAAACATTTTGGTCATTTTCTTCCTTAAAAACTATTTTTGTGACAAACAAACTAAAATAGGTTATCTAAGGGAATTTCTCTAACTTATATATAGATATAAATATATGTATATATATATTATAAATTAAAGAATTATATATCCTTAGACATATATAGATGATTTAAGTTATATACTAAGTTTGAACTCTTCTGTCATTTGATTTATCACATTAATATTTTTTAATGTTGTATTAATTCGCTGATGTTTTTTGAAAATTAAGACCAAAACCTATTTATGTAAGGATCGGCCGAAAGCTTGAGTTTGTTTAGCTGGGCGATATGGCCAGCACTGATTGCTTAGTCTAACATCTCATCTGCTCTCACATGCATATAGATTTTATATGATTACAGATTATGAGATCTATAGGTAAATACCCATCGCTGATTTCAATGGTCTTTTTACAGCTATGGTGTGGATATGCTATTAACTTTAGCTGACATGGTCCTGATTTTGCTTAGTTTAACGAACTATAAATGTTATCTCTTATTCAAGACTAGCTAGATTCCCCACAAAAGTAGCAAAACGTACACATACAACACACATATATATATATATATATCAATAACCACATTTGTGCTAAATCAATAATCATTTACATATATTTGGTAATAACGCCTTTAATTTATGTTGTTATTATTTACATAGCAGACTGTAGACAGACCTGTATATTTTATATAATAACTGTTTCATTATCATCTCTGCATGTGCTCATAGCTCATGCTAGTATATAGGTTTACTTCGCAGTATGCTAAAACAAAACCCTATAACAGACAAAAAACTGTTGACATAACTAAAATTTATTTCAATACTCCCAAAAGGCTCTACATTTTTTATCTGTAGTATCATTCAAGAAAAGCGTGAACCAAATCTTGTTTAGTTTTATTCTACCAATACACTGAGGCTCCAGAAATCTATAAATACAAAATATTCTAAGCTAATCTTAGAAGTAGCCAGCTATATAAGCCCTAGATTCTACTTATTATGGTATATATATAGACTACTAATTAATGCTTGTGACTATATTTGCAGGAATCATGATAACCAAGAACAAGTATACACACATGTACATATCATCACATTGTATAGGTTGTTGATTATATTTCATTTTTAGCTAAAACAGTATATCACCAAATGAATGCAACTAAATGATCGGAGTTAACAACACATAAACACACCGACCTGAGGTTAACACTCCATTCGTGTATCTTTTTTATACATATTTATACACACACATATAAATATATATATATATATGTATGTATATGTATGTGTGAGCTGCAATGACCAGGAGTCAAGACAAAGAAACAAAGTTGTGAAGTAAGTAAAAAAAATCCATTTATTTCTGTAACAATTAATGCATCAGCAATATATGTGAAACAGATCATTCCCTTTCAACCTTACCAATCTGAAAAACTATAATTTTTACTTATTTATTTAATACTAAAAGATTTAGTATTATTTTGAAATGTAAATTTTATATTATCTGTTTGTGTCTCTGCCCATCTCCTGCAAGCTGCAAAATCTGCTTGACTAACTAAGCAGCAACAACAGCTTCAGAAATGCAGTGGTAACAGCACAGCAGCCATCAAAATAAACTAAACAAAGTAAACAGATCAATAACCATTTAATGTCAGTATACATAATATTGCAGTTACATGCTATAAATATATATATATATATACATATTTTGAAAAATATTTATCTACATATACATGCATATATTTCCCTTTTGTAAGACCTCCCATATCTTCTGATCAGTTTCTGACCAGAGGGAGATGGGTTTTTAAGTCTAACACTGATCCCTAGCTATCCAAAGTTTATGTTCTTTATACTCTGACCCATCGAAGCTAATAGGAGAGTTATCGAGAGAAAATCTCGAACTTTTTGAAGAAAAAATTAAAATCAAAACAAAAGAATTCGGTTAAAACCAAATTCGAATCTTCAAATAACATGTTATTTCTTGGTATTATCATTAAATCTTGAACGGCATCCTTGTGTCACATATATATAATGTGTATAATTCATATATAATGTCATGTATTAAAGTAGTGATTAACCTCATAATCAATCATCATCATCATCTATCCAAATCGAAAGACAAAGAAGACTTTCCTTTCTTTGTAAACAAGTGATGATCCTCATCGAGACTTGCAGCTTCCATTGCTACCAAAGACTCATCATCACTGCTCACTAACCTCAACTGGAGTAGAGAACCAACACCAGCCATAGAAACGCCGCCACGTGGCATACTACCACCGGAAGATGACGACTCTTCCTCCGTGCTATTCATACTTCCTCCACCGCACTCCATATCAACTCCAAACAGCCTTAACCTCTTCTCTCCTCTTGATGAAGCCATAGCAGCCACGTGTGCTGCTCTCCTTTGCATTATCACCGGCACAGATTCAATCACAGCCGTTGGATCATTTCTCTCCATTGACCTCACATAATACCCAACTCCAAAATCTCGTTGGTATTGATGATAAAGGTTGTGAGTTTCATCATAACTTGCCGTCATTTGAGGATGAGAGAAAGAGTAAAACCTAGGGAACATAGCTTGATGATGATGATGACCTGGAATCTTTGGTCTTCTCCTCCAATCAATGAAAAGCTTGTCTTTATTACCAGGATGTCTTTGAAAAGAAACAATGTCACCAGCATCAAGCTTCTTGTCTTTGACGAAGCGGCTCCAGCCTTTTGTCATCACATAACTTTGGCTACTGTTCCAGTATGAGTAACGGAATCTCCATGAGTTTCCTGTTCGGTCTTCGAAGTTTAGAAGCAAACCTTTGTTGTTGTTGTTGTCATCAGAATTGTCTAAAGGGAAGTATCTCTCTGCGTGTTGCTTTGGGATCACGAGTCGGTTTAGTTTCCCTACGTCGCTTGGTGTTACTACTTTGTCAAACATGTGCTCTCTCTCCACTTCTTCCACTCTCTTCTCTTCTTCTTGATTCATCTTTTTTTTTTTGAGAAAACTTCAATGAGAGAAGTTAAAGATTCAATAAATAAGAGACACTGAGAGAAATGCAACCCTAGATTTGCAATTAAGAAAAGAATGGAGAATGGGAGGAGAGAGTATGGTGGTGGATGAGATTTGACCTAATTATGCAAAAGTAGAAAGTGGGGGTGTTTGTGCCTAACTTCACTGATTAGCACGATTTTGTCTGCTCTCTCTCTCAATTAAAGCTTTCTCTCTCTACTATTTATGGAGCAAGAAGCTCTTCAAATCTAAGAAAGATAAAAGCAAAGTGTAATTAGGAACCATACCCACTCTAAAGAGGAGAGAGTATGGTGGTGGATGAGATTGATAGAGAGATGGGCTAAGAGGAGAGAGAAAGAGGGGGGAGGAGACCCATCAATTATATGGTTCTCTTCATGTGAGCTTCTTGTCCTTTTTTAACCATCCTCCTTTCATTTTTCTTCATAGACATTGGTATTGGAATTTTTATAAAACTAGCTTGACTAAATTTCGATAATAATATAGTTTATTTTAAGTATTAAATTTCAATTTTAATACATCAGTTATTTCGAGTTATTTAGTGGTAAAATAATAAATTTATCTCAAACATATTTATGGGCCTTACATTTATCTTAAACATAGATAATTATGATATATTTTATTTTTATTTTTCGAATTTATATCTATTTATTAAAATAACTATGTGGATAAAATATCTTTTAGTATCTAATAAAGTGTACGAAAAAAAAATGTTGTTTTAAAATTTTAACTTATTAATAGAATATTTTTCAAACTATCCCATAAATAGAATGGTGTAGCTATAACTTTTTATAAATAGATTTTTTAATGTTTATGTTTTAATAGTATAGATATTAGTATATGCCCGTCTTTTCTTTTGTTTATGTTCATGATAACACATGTTCGTGATAACACATCCAACATGAAATCACATTATTAAATTATTTACAATAACTAATCGATCCAAATGTTGCTCTATCTGGCTCGCCAGTGGGATTTCTTCAAGATGGTTTTCTGCAAAGTAATAATGACGAATAAAACAAACTATTTCTAAATCCGAAATGGTGTGTTTAATTTATGGGAAATTCGGAAGGAGACGTCTTAGCGTCGCCCTTTTCAAAGCATGTACCCTGGTAGCCACGGGACCAACCTAGAATTCTATTAATATTCTATAAATCTTCCTTTACTTTCTAGATTTGAAATTTGAAATGAGGGAAAATATTTACATATATCTGATTATAAGGAAAACACGACATCATATATATACCAAACAAATTTTTGTCACAACTATTCAAACCTGTAACTTGAAAGTTTGTGCAGATTATCGACACACACGCTTTATTCTTGAATTTTCAGTTACATACTATCGTAATAAAATGATTAATGCAGAAAGAAAACTCACATAAATTTATGTTTATCGATAGGTTGCTATTGAAATAAAGATATATTCTATATTTTAGTTATTTATTAAGATACACATTCCTATTAGAATTAGTTTTACTACTGATGCATAAATTATACAGATCTTTGTGAATGAAATACACAAGCTTTCCAATTGTTTCAGCTGCAAATGATTATTTCAGAATATAGGTAAAACAAAATATAGTTTGGTCAGAATTTGAAGTTTCGTGGTTTAACAAAAAAAGGTGATGGAAAATAATGGTGGGGCTTAACAAGAGGTGGAAATCATGAGGTTTAATAAGAAAATGGAGAGTACTATATGGTGGGGGTTGGCTATGAAAATATGTGGAGATGTTAAAAGTAGAGTTTATAGGGCAAGGACCACTTCTAATTGTAAATAGACTAAACATATGATTTGCATTGCATTTAACTCTTTTTAAACTCTACTTGCTTATTTTCTCTATTCCCTTCACCATCACTCATTAACCCTCCTTTTCTATTTGAGTATCTCTCCTCATTGCAATTTTTCTTCAAGTTAATCTTAGCCACGGTTATATTTTCTTAAGGGAAATAACTTTAGCAGATTAATTTACAGTTTTCCTCTACAAAGTCAATGATTACATTGCATTTGTGAGTGATGTTGAAGAAAATTAATAACATGGTTTGAGTTACTAGGGAAACAGTGTCTGACGACAAAGATGATGTGCACATCAATACAATGATCGATAAAACGAAGGTAAATGAACTATAGATAGTTTTCTTTTGTTACAAGTAGGTAAATGTAGTTTTGCAAAAACACGAGTGCAATGTTTGCAGGGATGATAGGTTTAACCGCGTGCATTAGAAGAGGGCCCTAATCAAATCTAGTTTCTTAATGACTCCTTGGTCATTTAGCAGATCGATCTCTTTCTTTTTCTTTTGCAGGATCTGGAGGCTGCATCTAGTCTTTGCTTTCTTAGCATTCCGTTTTGCTCGGAAGGTCTGTGTTGCTTCTGCGGTCTCGCGGCTCGTGACGACTCATTGTCCTCGCTCATCGGTTGTGGTAAGGTCCGATAGCTTTCCTTTGGGTTGATATCTCTCTTCTTCGGTGAGAAGTTAATTAAAAACCAGCAACTCCAATGATAATATGTCATGAGGAGTATCCACGTCTAAGGAAACGAGGTAAACCTGCCATTAAATGGTTATCATCAATAGTTAAAAACATAAATTTTATGTAAAGAGTTTGAAATTGTTTAGCGGAACGCGTCGGTGGAGTGAGTATACAAAACTAGTTTAATTATGTTTAAATTAGAATAATTTTGTTCGAATTAAGTTTGTAACAACATGAATTTTCGTTTATGGATTTTTTTTTTTTTGCTAAATTATAAATATTATATAAATGAAGAAAAGATTATACATCTTATTTTTGAGTCATCTTGGCAAAAAAAAAAAAAAAAAAAAACAAGATGGATCAACAAATTCAACCTACAAGCCGAGGCTTATCTCAACCACAAGACCATCAATGGCCAGAATTTTTTGCTGTGTCTCCTCGCAGAAATAATGCTCTTAATATCACGTTTATGGGGTTGATGTATAAAATAAATGTAGTTTCATATGTTATATACCGCGACCATATTATGGGAGAGGAAAACGAAAGCAAATAACAAAAAGATAAAAGAATTATAATTTGTTTGTGTACAGTATATACGTTAGGTCGCAATCAAAAGAGGGTAGTGGTCAAATAAAAGACGAACTAATAAATTAATACTAACAAAGTTGGAAAATTGATGGTGCGATAATGGGGACAACATGATGTTCCAACCGTCATGTGCCCTCAGGGTCTAGGACTATCTCTCCCTCTCCCTAGCCAACCTTTTCGTCTATTTGATTAACCAATAGTAATTTATTTTACTATGTATTGTTGGATGGAATATCAACAATTTTATATTGTTGGATGGAATATCAACAACTTTCACATTATACAATTATGTTAACATGTAAATCGATGATTATAACATTAGTTTTAATGTTGACTTGACTTCATCTCTCTTTTTTTTATAAGTATGTGAATATCATTATCAAATGAAAGAGTTTGTTTTTACAAAAAGTTTAAAACCTGAGACCAATCTAAGCCAAAAAAAAAAAAAAAAAGAGAGACTGGCCAAAAAGAGTTACAATAGCTAATCGAAGCAAAGTGGCGGATGCTTAGTCATATATGAGCCAAGCTTGCATCAGTTTCCTAAGAACTTTTACTTTCACTTTCGCAAAACTATTATTTAGCATTGTAACATGTGTATAAGAACCTTTACGTTTACTGTTTCATGTTGTCATTACATATGTGAATTTAGCAATACATATGCATACACTTTTTCAATATATATATATGGCCTCTGCAATGGCTGCATAATTCAGCTGCTCTTGAACCTAGCCTCAGGCTATAACTATATTATTCATTGACTGTTACCACTAACCACATGTCCAAGTCTATATTACATGCACATGCCATAACATAAAGACATCCATCTCTGGTGGTCTTGGATTCGGCTAAATTAGCAAATAATTTTTAACCAAGTTAGAGATTATAAGAAAATGTCAATGTGATGGTGGCTGAAATGGTTGAATACTTTTAATTTATATAAAAAAAAGTAAAAGTTCAATCCCTCCCACCATCTTCGTTTGATTAAAAATTCTGATAACTAACACTCTAAATCGTGTGAGTTCAGATAACCATGTTATTAACAAAAATACGAGATGCATCGATCTCATCTTCACGTAACGACTCGGAAGACTTTGAGATATTAGTAAAGGTTTCGATATGGAAGATTCGGTTACACATAAAAGATGTAATGAATAAAAAGGTGATTGTGGTCCAACTAAATAAAGACGATAGACAAAGATCAAAGAGGCTCCATTGTCCTTTCACAAATCTCTTAGCTATCGCTTTCCCTTTTTTCCAACAACACAATAACGTTTTGTAAAGGTAATTTATAAAGTTTATATATACCATATATATTCACTTAAATCTCATTTACTTTAAGCGTCACTGGATCATATATAAGTTTATGAAAATGTAATGTTATTCATCTTCTGTATATGTAAAAGAAAAAGAAAAGAGATTCATATCAAGAACAAAAGAAAAGAAAGATATGTTTATGAACTATGCAAATGGAAAAGCCCAATTAATATGGGCCAGATTATAACTCATTAGTGGCATGTAGGCTCTAACAAAGTCACAAAACTTATAGAGAGTCTCGCTCTCTTATTTCCAAAGCTCTATTGGGCCTAAACCGGCTCCGGCCTAGTGGCCTTTGTTTGTGGTTGGATTACGTGGCAGTTTCACGTGAGTATTATTTTATTTCATGATAAATAAAGCTGGTCCCACTGATTGGCCAGATCAATGGTGATGTGGCTTTAGCAAACATATTAGTTCAAGTTTTGTTTTGTCGGATTAAATACCAAAAGATTTTATAGACTAGTCATCAACTCATCATTCATTAACGATAAATATTCATTTAAATAATTTATGTATCTCTTAAAATATAATCTTTGAATTGAGTCATTGAGTATTAATGTTGTTTTAGGTTTTTTTATTATTAATAGAACAACTTTACTTAGTGTAAACAAAATGTAACCAGGACCCGAACTACAAGATATATACTGGTTAATTATACTTTAATTAAATATCTCATATAAAATTTAGATTTTTAATTTTAATCAATCTCCTCATTCATCAACAATTAAATTATTAATTAGACCTTTTTGTAACAATTAGACTTCCAAAAAATACAAATATGATGGAACAAATTTTAATGGTTCTAAAGAGATAATCATATAATCCAAACAGAGAATATAAAAGAACCATATATTAAAATATATAGTTGAAATTTTAAAAATAACCTATAAATTAATTATAAAATCTATTATAAGATTCTGCCCTTAGTTTTATAAGATAATTATAATACAATGCCATTTGTATATTTATATATAGCATAATTAATTAATATCAACCAAATAATTAAATTTAAAATTATTTCAAAACTAAAAAAGTATTGAATCATGTATAATCTACATCCTTTATCATTTCCTTATAAATGTACTATTTTATTTATTATCATAAAATCTATTTACAGCAATTTAATAAAACTTATTCCCATAACCTTTTATATAATAATTTTTAAAAATGTTATTATTTTGCAATTTAGAGTTTTTGATAAATACTAAAATAAATACTATATATATTTTTATTAAAAGTAATAATGATAAATTTATTAAGTTTAAATGTTTAAAAATGAAAATTCAGTACATAAAGTAATATTATAAATATGTCAGAAATACGAGAATATATAAAAAAATATCTAAATAAACTATATATTAATGAGTATAAAATCTTGTAACTAAAGAATTTATTAGAAAATAATTATATTACTCAATTAAATATTGTCAAATATGTTTTATTATTAGAAATTATATCAAATTTTAAAATGCTAAAAATCCTTTTAAAATAATAAAAATGTTTAAATAAATAAATTATACTATTTTAACTCTTATATATTTATATTTATATAGGATATTAGATAAATTTAGAAAATTAATAATATTACCAAATTATATATGTTAATATATGCTATATACAGGCTATTAATAAAAGTAATAACTTTTCTTTTGGGATATAGATTTGATTTAAATAAAATATAAAAAAGTAAATATTCAGAGATATCTCATAGGTCCTTTCCTCATGGAAATTGGATCCAAGACGTCAATTTTTTCTTCTCAAGGTTTCTTGTCGAGTACAA
The DNA here is from genome assembly GCA_012274485.2 of Sinapis alba. Classification (NCBI taxonomy): domain Eukaryota; kingdom Viridiplantae; phylum Streptophyta; class Magnoliopsida; order Brassicales; family Brassicaceae; genus Sinapis; species Sinapis alba. The sequence goes on along the minus strand of MU105558.1, from coordinate 1,025,022 downwards.
GTAAGAAACTCTCTTTTGTTCATAAGCTTAAACCAAATCTCAATCTCCCACACACTAAAACCAAAAAGTAAAGTTGATAGCTTTACTGTATAATATATAAACCAATCACTCACATCGTCGATCTCCTCTCATTAACCCAAAAACAAAACCAAAAAACAGTTCCTTGTTCCAAAAAAAAAGTTTTGATTTTTTTGCTCTGTTTCGTTCTCTCGTTAACATCTGTGTGGTCGTCGTAGTAGCAGGAGAAACAAACAATGGAGGTTGAATCAACTAAGGATCCAAAAGCTTAAAGACGGGTCAAAACCCAAAAACCGGGATGGACGCGGCACGACGACTTGTGGGTGACTACGAACTTGGCCGGAGACTCGGGTCAGGTTCCTTCGCTGTGGTGTGGCTAGCGAAGCATCGATCGTCTGGTTTAGAAGTCGCCATCAAAGAGATTGATAAGAAACTGCTTAACCCTAAAGTCAGAGACAGTCTTCTCAAGGAGATTTCGATCCTCAGAACCATCGATCATCCCAACATCATCCGATTACACGAATCTATCGAAGTTTATACTCAAATTCTCTCTTTGTTGTGTAATAAAGGTGTGAGCTTTTGTCTGTTAATTGATCTGTTTTTTTTTTTTTTGTAGACTGGAGATAGGATTTTTCTTGTGTTGGAGTATTGTAGTGGAGGTGATCTTGCTGAGTACATCAATCTCCATGGCAAAGTGTCTGAACCTGTTGCTAAGCATTTTATGAGGCAATTGGGTATATCATCAGTTTTGTTCTGTTTCTATGTCTTTTTTTCATGTTTTGAATCTCTCTGTTTTTATGTTCGGGGGGTTTTGTAGCTTTAGGATTGCAAGTACTTCAAGAGAAGCATTGTATCCACAGAGATTTAAAGCCTCAGGTGAGTGGCAACCCCCTTGATTGATGGGTATGATGAAAAGTCTTAGTCATGGTTCTGTTTTGTCTTCAGAATTTACTTTTGTCGTCCAAGGAAGTAACTCCACTGCTAAAGATAGGAGATTTTGGGTTTGCAAGGTATTATATTATCTCCAAAAGATGTTTTCTTTTTATGGGAAGGTCTTGGTTTTGGTATGTAATGTTGAGATTTTTTTGGTAGGTCTTTAACACCAGAGAGCATGGCTGATACATTTTGCGGTTCTCCATTGTATATGGCTCCTGAAATTATCAGGAACCAAAAGTATGATGCCAAGGTGAAGACAACTTAACTTCTTCATCGATTTGAAGAAAGATTTGTTATTGTTTTTTTCGGTATTTCAAATGTGTAATGGATGTTTCAGGCTGACTTGTGGAGTGCTGGTGCGATTCTGTTTCAACTTGTTACTGGAAAGCCACCTTTTGATGGGACTAATCAATTCCAGGTTCGTTTTGGTCTGAACCAATGAATTGCCTCTTGAACTTGTAGTGAACTCATGGCCTTTTGTTATGCTTTTGGATTTTGATGATCTCTACAGCTTTTTCACAATATTGTGAGAGACACTGAGCTGAAGTTTCCTAAAGATTCTTTGAATGAGATTCATCCTGATTGTGTTGATCTGTGCAGAAGTCTTCTACGCCGAGACCCAAGTACTTGTTTTTATAGTCTTCTTGTCTTTATGATTATTTTTCAAATTTTCATGGGAAAATATGTCTGTTTGACTGCAGTTGAACGCTTGACGTTCCGAGAGTTCTTTAGCCACAGGTTCCTTCAGGAGGCAAGGTAATCTCTTAACCATTGAGTTCTTTAATCACTAGCAACCTTCATCTTTCTTTTGTTACTTTACATGCTTGGCTTCATCTTCCATACCAAATGTTGTCAGACAAACTCCTGGTGTTGTGCATTCTGATTCTACGGGGAAGTCCTCTTTGTCCTCTGGACAACCGAGTGGTACAAACCGATTCAAAGCAAGTGCAGAGAATGTCTACAAACAAGGGAGTTCCTCTAGTGCCTCAACGTCTCACATTGTAAGGCCACATGTCTCTCCTGAGAAGACCAGGAAAGACACTGAGGGACAATGTTCATCAAATCAGTTTGGAGGTTTTGCCTCTTATCCCCTATTGATTTTTATAAGCTCAATTCACTTAAGAGTCGCTTGATGTTGTCATGTTGTGCAGTACTTGACTCGCTTGAGCTCATAGAGAGGGAGTATGTACTTGTAAACCGTCCTTGTGAAGGTTCATCAGATTGTTTCGACACATCACTGCAAGATTCCGGGACTCGTAACTTCTTACCAAAGAACGACAAAGGTTCACTTGAAGCACAGAGACCATTATCTGATGGGTCAGGTCCACGACCAGCAAGTGGATCATACCTGTTAACAGAAGTCCAACGGTTAACCATCGTTCATCCTCCAACCAAGCTTCAGCTTCTGCATCAGTATGCAGAAGAACTTGCAGAAGTAGCTCGTGAGATGGTAACTTCAACTCCTAATTTCACCGGTCACTCTCAAATGATTAATAATAGAGATTCTAATACCGTTACATACAGGGCAATGCAGGACATGTGAAGGAATCTTTTGCTATTACCCTCGTCGTGTTAGCTGCATGGAGAAAAGCTTTAGAGATTTGCGATTCTTGGATAATGTCAGTTGGAGAGGATAGAGTGAATCCAGATGCAACCACAGCTCCAGAGACTTCAAATCCTGATTTAAACTCACCAGCAGTAGCTAAAACTTGGGTGACTCAAGAGTTTGTTACCGCGTTTAACCAGGCCGAGACTTCATCAACTCAACTAAACGAAACAAGCGGTTAGTAGTACTTAAACCGGACATTCTCTTTTATGATTTCTTTGCACATTCACTGAATGCATCTCATTGCAGCTGCTACTCATATGCCTGACGCCATGGAAACAATATACGAGAAGGCATTAGCATACGGCAAGAGTGGTGGGGTAAGTAAAAAGTATCTATTCATTTCACTTTTTTTTCTACCATCTTGTCCTAAAAAGTCAGAGACTTTTGTCAAAAGCTTCCACCTTTGGTTCACCCTTATGTCCTAAAAGTCTGCAACTTCTTTTGTGGGTTGGATTCAAATTTTTATTTTTCTTTGTTTTGCAGGCGGAAGAGTATTTGAATAACAAGGAAAGTGCACGAAGATTATACAAGAAAGCAATTCTTCTACTCTCCTTTATAGTAGAGGAAGCAGTGACTCTACCTCTAAACCCTCCTTTCTCATTAACCTCTGACGACAAGAAGCGGATTCTCTATTACATCTCTAACTTGCAGCATCGTCGGTCTCATCTTTAGCTAAAAATCGACCGCAAACATTGTACAGAAAAGAAACTTTCTTAGCTCTGCCTTGGGCTTTCTATTTTCGTGTTTTCTATCTCTTGAAATATCAAAACGGTTACTCTATATTTGACGATGCTGTGACCAAAAGTATTTGCCTCCCCCACTGTATATAGTGCAATATCAAAAGCTTTGAAGTTGCCAAAAAGAAATGCTAGCTTCTTGAGTCCTAATGGGCTTGATCAGTCATCTAATATAGATCTGGTTCTATTCGCTTGTGCGTGTTTTTCAGTAAAACATTTCATAAATATTTTGACTAAATTAGCTAATATATGTTGGCTAAATCGAACTCAGGAACTGACTGGATAGTCATCTAATTAAACAGAGCACCATTGGATTACAAAAGGTTTTTGTCTATTTAAATTTTGCGTTCCAAAAAAGTATATCAGCTAAATTTTTCTTTTCAATTTGGATCGTTGGGCTTATAATTCAAAAATATGAGAGTATAACTAATTAGATTTCATACAACGTTTTGAACTAATTATACAAATATATTAGTATTAATTAATTAAATATACACCAAAATTCTGTCCATCTGTGTTTTATGGTAACTTCAGAACAAACTGAGTGAGTATTGTTCCTTGTTACACACGAATACTTTGACGCTCTTATCCACTTAAGCAACATCTAAAACAAACAAATACACCTAATTGGCTCTTATCACCAATGAATTAGTCTCTTAATATGAAATGAAATACTCCTACTTATTATAAGCACCACCAGCTAGCTATTTTTCACTATAACTCAAAATGTAACACTGTTCCATCTAATCATTTAGGCATATATATGTATGTAGATATATTTCTACAACTAACTAGATTACATCACTGCCTGCCTATGCAACTAGCCATCTATAATATAAGCTAATGATGTTAATTACATAGTTAGCATATTTTAAATTTTCTAATGTTTAAATGTGTTATAGGTGACCATAATGTTTACATCTATTTGAAAAGACAGCACATGGTTCAGGTTTTAGATTAATAATTGATGATATTTAATTTGTTTAATAACGAAACCAAGGTACGTACCCTTTCTCTCATGCATGCAAATTATTTAAATGCTTGATTCGCTCATCATGAGATACCAAGAGTGGAAGAACACAAATATTAGACGACAAAGATTTTATTAAAAAATCTAATGATTCGATTTCAGCTGTCCTAGCTGCATCAACAACCGGCAAATTTGGAATGTATTAACAATTTCTTACTATAATAAACCTTAAACAATAATAATAAATGACATTATATTTTGAAATATAAGATGATATCATAGAGTATTGTAATTTGTAAATGCGATACAAATTCGATTTTGGGTTTTGGTCCAATTAATATTTTCTGCTTCTCCCATCGTAATAAGATAGTTTGATTGGAATATGTTTGTATAGACGGTATTTAATACTAATTATAATAATGTGGGTAATCGTTGTGAATGGTGCTGACGTCCACTTTAGGTTCTGGAAAACTATATTTCATCATCTATCAGCACAGAAGACAAGTTAGGGCTAATAGTTAATTATGGTTATTCTCATCTTCTTGCACCATCTACTATGTATAGGGGTATTTCTGAAACTTTCTGGCCTTTAAAAAAAGACATGGTAAAATATATGGACATTTTTATAAAAGTATACTTAGTCCGTTCATAAAAGATGCAATTTTATAGTTTGAATTTTATTTAATGTCGTTTTATATTTTTAATGTAAATTTGTAAAAAATATTCTAATTTCAGCCTCATTACTCTAGTGTATTAATTGGAGAACAAAAAATTGTTAATGTATTAATGATTGATAAAAAAACTTTTTCATTTGACCAAAAAAAAAAAAAAAGACTTTTTCATATGACACTGTATTATTTTTGCTGTGGACGGACCTTGAGGTTTATTACTTTGATAAAAATGCAGACTGTTAGCTCTGAAACTTGGTTTGTTATAAAACGTCGTTCTAGAGAAATGCAAATATTTGATAGAACCATCGTCATTAATTTAATTGGGTTATGCCGATATCTTAACAAACTAATATTTATAAACAAAAAAAAAAAGACCTTAACAAACAAACGCATAAGAAAGCCGCACATGACACACCTATGGTATTGCCATTGTTAAATTATTTCGTTACCAGTACTTAAAATCAAACCCATAATCAATATAATCTCTCAATAAAATAGAATTCGGTACAACCTAACGAGAATCAAAGTTGAATAGCATATTCAAAAACAAGGTAAACTTATTAACATAGAAGCAGATGGTTCCTACCATTCACTGGCAAGTTAACAGGCATGATCTTCCCCACGATCAGCTGTAAAGGAATTGTTTCTCATTCCTCAAACCACATATAAGATTGATCTTAACTATTCAAACAACATGCATCTAGATCCGACCAAGTAGCACAGTTTCATATAGTTTCAGATATGAAAAAACTATAAAAATAATACTCCCTCCGTTTCATATTAGTTGTCGTTTTATGTTTATGCACACAGATTAAAGAAACATTTAATTTTACATATTTTCAAAATAAAAACACTATTACCAATACACCTAACCATATATCAACCAATAGAAAAATAGAATAGAGAATATTACCAATAAATTTTGCATTGAAAATCGAAAACGACACTTATTTTGAAACAAAAATTCTACTCCAGAACGACATCTAATATGAAACGGAGGGAGTAATAATTTCAGATAGTTAAAATTATGAGAAACAAGACGAGGAATTTATTCACACAAATTAAAACGTAGCCACTACAATCAGAATTTCTCTTCTTTTATTTTGGTTTGAGTCTCTCTAAAGTTACATATAGCTAGATAAAAACCTGAACTGAGAAAGATACCTGAATATCGAGTAAAATTAAAATATTGGCTTTCACTTTTTAGTTTCTATCAGTTCTTAAAGATTCTTGCAAGGCTATCCCATGATTCGCATGTCTGTGATAATAAGATGAAATTGTCTACTCTAGTGACTTCAAGGAACACGTGCAAACAACTATTAGACAACGGTAGGTACTTTATATTATTATAACATATAATGGAGACTTTAGAAGCATTTTAAAATGACAGATCGTACGTCCATTCACATATTCTCCCCCCACGATTTCCTTTGATTTTCTATGGCCTACTGTTTTAAATTCTTAGGGCATGATTAACCCAAGAACCCCATGAGGGGTTCTTGGAAAATGTTCTTTAAAAAAAAAGAAAAAAAATTAAAAAAACAAACCAATCACAGACTGCCACGTGTCAGTGGGGCCCGTGAACAGTGTAAGAAACCCTTAAGAACCGATTTTTAATTAACAACTTTTAGAACCGGTTCTTACACTATTCATGGGACCCATCGCTTAAGAACCCCTCCTAAGAAACCCCTTTAATCATGGTCTTACACTCTTTTGGAACTTCCTCACATTATGTAGTCCAATAAAATTACTTAAGTCATTTCCAATAACACTCTATTTTTCTATATAATTTATTTTAAAATAGAATAACTCTATTACAAAGTAAATTTTGTTTTATTGATATTACTTTATAATAGAGCTATTTTATTATGGAGTACAATGTAAAAAATACCATATTTTTACTATATTTTATAGTTAAAATTTGACATTATTCTATATTAGAGAATAACTCTATTATAGAGTAATACCACTAGAATAAAAATCACTCTATAATAGAATTATTCGAAAATAAAATAAATTATAAGAAAAATAGAGTGGCATTAGAGATATCATATGGAATCCTTGTATTATAGGCTAACTAATGACTTACAGATTTTTGTATTTATTCATGTTTATAATTTTACGTGTATAATATACTAAGTATGCATGTTATTATTATTGCGATCGTCACCAGATATGTACCAAATAACAATATACAAATTACTTTTTTTTTTGTTAGAGCATTCAAAGTTACATATCTTCTAGTGTAGGTATTCTTCTTATACACACACACATATCTATATCTATATATGTAACTTTGATAATTCTAAACACTGATGAAAACTGTATTTTCATGTTTTTGGGTTTCTTATAATATGACTTCTAAAACACTGTAATGAAGGTTCTAAGCTTTTAATCAGCAATTTATATATATTGTTAGTATCATAATCGTTGAATATGATTATACATGATTTATTTTTGTCAGCGATTTTAATTTATATCTCTTGAATTTGATTTACTTATCATAGACGTCGGTTCAAGAGATGAAATTTTTCAAAAAGGGTCTGGACCCTCGTCCGACAAGCACGAGTGTGTAGTATATGACGTCTCACCATTAAGATTTGATAAAAAAAAAATTAACGATGTTGACAAAAAATGACGATTATATATCAAATTAAGATTGCTTCCCATGCAAACTTTCTCCGTCTTCTAGAATATCATTCTGTTTTTTTGTCATTAATTAAGATAATTTTATTTTCATTTTTGTAATCTAGTTTCACCAACACGTATGCTCACAAGATACCAACATAGATTATAGTAATATTTTTTGCAATAACTGTTTATTATAATGTGTGAATTTGAATAGAAAATGTTTTGTTAACGTAAAATCAAGAGGAGATACCGCTCGTGTTCGTGTGAATGTTCCTCTATCTAGGTCATACCATCCATTTCTACTTATTTCTTAACGTAAAATAAGTAGAATAGTCCAAATAAGAGTGTCATAAAATATATAATTGGTATTTGCTATAGCGTTTATAATTATAGTTAAGTCTTTTTTTTTTTTTGAACACAAATTATAGTTAGTCTAATACACGTATTATTCATACTTGTTTGTACTTAAGCTGAATCCACTCTTCTCTTAAAAATGTATGGATACCGTTAATTAAATTTATAATTAGTTCGAGCGAACCACATGCTTTGTTTGATTTACGATCACAATGACAGACCCCATTTTGCAACGTTAGGTATTCCATTAACGCTGCCTGAAACATATATATGTTGATATGTCTTTGAAATTAGTTTGTCTCCATCTTCTATCATAAGGAGATTGTGAATTGTCTTGTAGTATATTACTTCTCATCAATTGCTAAGTCTATCATTACATTCCTACTCCACACCTGGTCTGAAAATTCGGTCCAATATTATTAACACCCGAAAGAAGACAATACGCTCACAAAGGTTCAAGATCCATCTCAAAAGATGGTCTCTGCAAAACTGGCATATTCAAATCATAATATAATAGAACTCAAAGCATCAAAGATATTCATAAATGAACTTGATATTCACCTGAGATCACGTCATTGATGTGATCCACTTGAGACATACGTATACAAGAAAGATTAAAGACAAGAAGAAGAGAATCAGAATTCTTCCTCAGTGAATGTATCTTTTCAATATATTTTGTTCTCCCTTGTTCTTAAGTATTCTATGTATCTCATCACTGTATTTTCAATTGTATCATCAGTTAGATACACATTTCTCATACGCTTTTATTAATATACACATTTTTAATAATATATATGTTTTTCATAGATTTCTTCTAATATATGTTATTAAACCCTTAATTCTAATTTATGAGTGGTTTTTGAGACCCATCAATATTATCTTATACAATGACCTTAATTAGTAATTATTTGAATCCACGTCCACAGTAAAATTAAGCTACGTTCAAGATTTAATCTCGCATTTAACACATGATATATTAATGAACTTTTCGTCAAATGACATTCTATCTTTCCGGCCATAAATCTTCATTTAAATTTATATTATATATAAAAATATACCATTTCTTTTCTAAAAATAAAATAAAATTGACTAGTGTCTTGTCCATGGAGATTTTAAGGTCGAGGGTCATAGTAGCGATGTGTACTTGCTTCCTACATTACAGTTGATATGGACCCTACTTATAACCAATAGGCAATAGCTATGTGACCTGGCCCAACCTCTCTTTCTCAACCTTTTACTATTTATTTCCCCCGATGTAATTACAAATTGCGATAATACTACCAAAAAGGAGCAAATAAAGGACCTTTTTAAATAAATATCGATCTTCACCTTCTCGTTGTGAATATTTTGATTTTTTAGACCACTATATGTTTTTAGTGGTTTCTTTTTGGCGATTTATTATGTTATTTATATCATTGGGATATTTTATTAAGTCGGACAAAAGAATAGAAAACTGTCGTGATAAAATGTATGGCAAACACAATTAAGTTTATACTAACATAATTGATTTTGGATTATGCGATTGGAAGCATACAGGTCGTCGGTGAAACCTAATCTAGAAATGCTAATATATATTCGAGAGAGTGATTTCTGTTTTTTTTTGTCAAATAAATATTTTCGAGAGACAGTTTGTGTAGTCTTGAAATCAATACTTATTTTTCTTCCCAGATTCGCTATGTCACGTTGAATGTTGATCATAGTTAGCTCATAGGTGGTAATTTTCCTAGCAAAATGATTTACTGTGACTCCATGCCGTTCTAGAATTTAGTAACAGTCATTTCAGTTTACTAAATTACTAGCATCTCCAACCTCAATCTATTTTTTAATTTAAAATAGAATTTAAAGTAAAAATATTTTAATAGTATTTTATTTTTATATTATAATAAAGTAAAAAATAAGTTTAATTTATAAATAAAATAATCTATTATTTTTTTGTTTTTATTCTATTTCACTTTAAAAATAAATATCATTAAAATAAAATATAACTGATTATAGAGTTATTGTATTTTGAAAGAAAAAATAGAGTAATCATTAGAGATCTATGCTTATTTGTAGCTAGTGGCCGCACATGAAACGTATTATGACATCATGAAAACACCAAATATTCAGGAAACACAACTAACACTACAATTTTAATAAGGAAACTTATTAGAAAGAGAATATAAAGTGAGTACAGGGACACATGCATTTTCCTCATGCATGATTTTTTTATTGTTTATGTGAAAAGTACACACACATATATAAATATATCAGGTTAGTTATGCACTTGTTCTATCTTCTTCTTCCTCCCCTTTTCTATCTCTAACAATGAAAATGTCAGTAAACGGACAGTCACAAGTGCCTCCTGGCTTTAGGTTTCACCCGACCGAGGAGGAGCTCTTGGAGTATTACCTCCGTAAGAAAATCTCTAACATCAAGATTGATCTCGATGTTATTCGTGATGTTGATCTCAACAAGCTAGAGCCTTGGGATATTCAAGGTTCAACATTTTTCTTTTATACTTCCTCCTTATCACTTTAAGTAGTTTTTTAAGATTTTTTTAATTTCATTTTAAGCGATGTTTTCAAATTTTTATTTTAAAATTTAATATGATTTAATGTTTTTAACTATTTATATTTCGCAGTATATTTTTTTATTGGTTGAAATAACTGTAATTATTGTTGTTTTTAGATTTAAAAATTGAATAAAAATTGTAATTCTTTAATCGGTGTGCAAAAACCTTAAACTCTCCTATTATTTTGATATAGAGAGAGTATGTTTTATCAATATATTTTTGGATCGAGTATATACATAGATTTTTCTTGATTCTTGACAAAACGAATTATTAGGGCTTGTATATATTAAATTTAATCATCCATTCACGATGAGTCGTAAATTCAAGCTTCAACTAGTTGTTACTCCTTTTGTACTACTTTAAGTGGTGTTTAAAAATTTTAATTTTATTTTAAAATAAGTGGTTTTTTCATTTTTCTAGATAAAAATTTAATGATATTTGACATTTGTAACCAATTATATAATACATCATATTTTTCTATTGGTTAGTTTCATTTGATTTAATGATAATTTTATGTAAACAAGATATGTTCTATAAAATTTTGTATCTTCTTAGTATATGTGCATTTACCTTTCTTCGCCTTGATTAACGGGATGTTTATATGATATTTGATCGATTGATTACTACTTGGCAGAAGAAATAAAATTACACGTCTCAGTTTCAACCATTAAAATTCATCAGTTAGAATCTAACTCTTGTTTTGTCATAATAGAGATGTGTAAGATTGGAACAACGCCGCAAAATGATTGGTACTTCTTTAGCCACAAGGACAAGAAGTATCCCACGGGAACAAGAACCAACCGAGCCACCACGGTGGGGTTTTGGAAAGCAACCGGACGTGACAAGACCATATATAGCAATGGCGACAGGATCATCGGTATGCGGAAAACACTTGTCTTCTACAAAGGTCGAGCCCCTCATGGTCAAAAATCGGATTGGATCATGCATGAGTATAGACTCGAGGAGAATGTATCACTCTCCTCCTCGAATCAAGACCATGACGTCAGTGTAGAAACGTGTCATGAGGTCATAGGAGGAGATGAAGGATGGGTGGTGTGTCGTGTTTTCATGAAGAAGAGTCTTTGCAAAACTGTAACCATGAGCAGCAGCCCGCCGAGGACAGTGAAAACGTCGTCGTTCAACGAGGAGAGTACTATCGAAGAACTTTTTGAAGTTATGGGACAATCTTGTAAAGAGGAGATCATTGTAGATCCTTTCTTGAAACTCCCTAACCTCGAGTGTCCTAACAACAACACCATCGCAAGTTACCAGCGGTTGATGGACGACCAAGTCCATAACTATCACATGATCCCCAGCTTCGGCACTAGCTGGGACACTTTGGATCGACTCGTGGCCTCGCAGCTTAATGGGCCCAAGTTACATTCAATACCAGCCGTCGACGAGATCACACAATCACCGTTCCATGGACTAAACCGGCCTGGTTATTTTAATACCGGTTCAACACAGGATTGTTATTATTATACAGCGGAGATGGATACATGGAACGATACAGACTTCGCGAGAACGACGACGTCAGCGTCCAACCCATGGTGACCACGTATCAAACAGTAGTGAATAATAGAAAATGAAAAAGAGGAAGTGATTAATTACTGATTACCAAAAAGAACATTGTGTAGAAAGATTTAATCATCGTTTTGTTGAAATATTTGAGATAAAAGGGTCGAATTTGTAATAATTACAGTGGTTACGTTATATCATTACTTTTTTTTTTTAGCTAATTGGTTTTTCGTGATATCATTACAGAAAATAAAAAATTATGCATTTTGTTTCATGATTTTACTTTATATATAGATGGGTTCGCTGTTTCTATTTGTTTGGCTCAGTAAATTTAATTTTGGAAACTAAATTATCATTCATTGACCAAAATCAATTACACATTCGACCATCAAATATCAGTCTTTCACATGGTTTTGCCGGGTACATTCATAAAAAAAGGTTTTCGAACAAAAGTAAATAATCATTACAAGGGAGACAAAAAAATCTGAAATGAGCTTTCATTCGTCGATAAAATCTGATTACACTTAATTTTTTTTTACAAGAGGAATGAATTAACTACACAAATATTTCTACCGATAGAAGAAATGATGAATGCATACACACAACACACTGTTTCTTCATCGTTTTCAGTACCCATAATAATAACTTTCTTGTTGCTGCTTATGATAGTTCTAGGAAGGAGACAATGGATTCTTAAAGATCCAAACGTAGGTAGTTATCATTCAAGATCCAAACGAACCACTAGATATTGCTGACATTACAAGTTACAACCATATACTAGTATATCTTAAAAAGTCAAACCATACTCTTTTGTTGAGGAAGATTTAGTCAGAATAAATTCACCTGACAACCACAACTACAAAACTTATGTACTTCTGTCTTTTGAGCTACAATAGGCTGGCCTGTGAGATCCATTAACCCATTGTGATGACACTTCCATTAATAGTTATCCCTTGCATTTGCACCTTTCAGTCCAATTCCAAAGAAACATTTCAAAGCTTTGTTATACTCCATATATGAGTTTGAAAGTGATAACGATGATTACTTTGGTTCGAGTCCTCGATGTTTGTTACTTCTTTGGTTCATTAGCTGAGCTTGGAGTGATGGGTTCTTGACACTTGGCATCTCCACAAGTATCCACCGGATGCTTGTCTGGAGGAATCTGAGCAGGGGTATTCCTTGTGAGATCAAATCCAAACAATCTACAGTAAGAAGTCGTCTGAGGAGGATGAGGAGACTCAACTTGGAAGCTAATGGATCTTGGAACAGTTTAAGGGATGCAATGGTGGGATCTTGGCTCTGAGGGAAGCTGTACAAGAAAATACAGTCTTACATTCTCTCAGGAGACTCTTCTCCTTCAAATCTCATTCTGAATCGTGTACCAAGAGAGAATCCACGCTTCATAATCATAGCTTCCATATATTTGTTCTCTCCTACAATGAATTGGTTTATCATGTAAAGACAGAAACTCTGTATCTTAAATCTAAGTCCTAAAAGGATCTATGCTTAATTATATGTAATTAGGCTTGTAAACACACAAGAAACATTGTTTGGGTATTTACAGCATGAGAAGATGTAGCAAGGACTCCCAAATGCATGCTTTGATTCGAGATAACCGAAGTAGGCATAGTGTTCTGATGCCAAGCTAAACGCCTCACTCCAACTCTTAAATCTCCATTCTCACCCCTACCAAAGTTTCAGAAGTAGTACCTCAAACACACAAAAACATCTCCAGCTACAAGTCTTTTTGCGGATACAAATGTACTCCAACCACTACCAGTCATAAACAAATGCCTCCTACGTTGTCCTAACCAAAAAGAAAAACTCTCATGTCTCATTTAGTCCAAAACATATTCTAAGGTTTAGGGTCAAATACCTCTGAAAATATGCTTAAACCTCCACTCAAACCCATGAAGATCTCTAGTCACAAGTTCTTGAGTAGGAGTAGCTTGTGGCATGTCCAAGACATGCAAGCATTCAGTGAAGTGTTTACGAAGCACAGAGAATCCACCATGAGTACTTGTATCTGAAGCTGTTATAATTCTTACAAACGAGTGGAACATTTGTTTTGTATGTTCAACAATGGATGGATCAAGACTTGTGGGCTCACTTTGCTGTCAAAAACAAAAGCTCAAAATCACTTTTTCATTGAATGAACAATTTGTGGCACAAATTTTAGAGCATCGGCATTGAGGGTCTCTCACCGGGAATCTCTCACCAAAAGTAATAATTTTTTAAAGAATAAATCTCTCAAATAAATTACTTCTTCCTCTAGTTGTAATGTGATCTGAGTTCAAACTTCATTTGTTTCATACTCCGCGAATGGAAAAGAGGTGATCCAGCGGCTATTTTGTTACGACTTCACTCCAGTTATTATTGATGCTTAAGATAACGACTTCAGCATGACACTTCCCATTCTTATTGAATTAGCTAACACCATTCAAGATATTTTGGTTGGGCCTTCAATCCTTCCAACAGCAATAAGCATGGGCTTAGTTTTCAATATTTCAAAATAGTAACAAAAAAAAAAAGAAGACAAATTAGGTTCCACCATTTATCAAAACATTTGGTCATAAATAAATAGATTGATCAACTAATCCAAAAACATGTATACAGACGATAAAAGTTTATCTGCACTACCATTTAGAACTTTACCTCAATTGTCAACCACTAGACTAGCTCACCCCAATTCCTGATATACATTATTCATCTAGCTTACCTAGATTCATCTGAACCATTGGATTTATTACTATCAAATATAATTTTAAAACTAAATTCCATGAATCTTCTTCGTAATCGTGCTTCACCACTATACAAAACTTATTTGGAATACTACAAGCTGCTAAATCTATGATCTTCTGTAATTCATCTCATCCCTTTTTTGTAATCGCATGCAGTACAAATTCATATAGTATAGTAGGTTCGATGCATTTGATATGAACGTAAATATAAACATATGCATCGTAAACGACACGTCATCATGTCGTTAGTATAGGATGGACATACACTCTTGTTGTTTTCTCTCCATGTGAGTGAGAGAGTACTGTAGAGTTGTGACAGTTCTTGGTCTTATGTGTATTTTTATTAAAAAGAAGCAATGTTTGTCTTGGCGACTGAAACAAAATAATTTATTCAGTAAGAAATCAATAATGATGAATAATAATCAGAAATGAATCTAAAAACATCCTCCATGACATACAGAGACAAAGTGCAGCACATGGACCCATATGAATGAACCATCAGTTTTATACCTACACTCCTTTCCCGCTGCTTCCTCCGCAAATTAGCAGCAACTTTTCCAAAGGATCTCTACTCGCCGTCCACCCAATCTCAGATACAACCACCGGAACCTTCGGTACCAAAGATTTTACGGTGAAGTCAACGGAATACAACATTATGTCAAACAGACTGGTGTATGTGACCCAACTGTAAAAAAGAAAAAGAAAATGAAAAAAATTGTTGGTCACTAAAGTAAAGTAAGCTTTCACACACGAGATTCATTGTGCCTATATATATGCTTTGCCATCTTATCGTATACGTTCACGCTTGACATTATAACTTTACTTTTTTAAAATTCACGATGGGGCAAAACGTCCCTAACACCATCATCTTCTCGGTGTCTGTTCTCTTTTTATCTTTCTCTTCCGCCTTTTCTTCTTCTTCCCAATACAACACACTCGTCGTCAACACTCTCTCTACTTCCCCAATCTTTTCATCCCCCGAACTCGAATCCTTAACCACTGTATCCGACTCCACAACTTCACTTACCGTCCACCTCTCACACGTCGATGCTCTCTCTTCTTTCTCCGAAGCATCTCCTTCAGAGCTCTTAAACCTCCGTCTTCGAAGAGACTCTCTCCGCGTCAAGTCCCTGACCACCCTCGCCGCCGTCTCTACAGGCAAGAATGTTACGAAAAGAACTCCACGCTCACCCGGTGGATTCAGCGGCGATGTTATCTCCGGTCTTTCACAAGGAAGCGGAGAATATTTCATGAGGCTAGGCGTTGGAACTCCAGCGACTAACGTTTACATGGTTCTAGACACAGGAAGCGACGTCGTTTGGCTCCAATGCTCTCCATGCAAAGTATGTTACAACCAATCCGACCCGGTGTTCAACCCGGCTAAGTCAAAGACTTTCGCCACTGTCCCATGCGGTTCTCCTCTTTGTCGGAAACTAGAAGAATCGTCTGAATGTGTCAGCCGTGGAAGCAAGACATGTCTCTATCAAGTCTCCTACGGTGACGGGTCTTTTACCATGGGAGATTTCTCTACCGAAACGCTGTCGTTTCACGGCGCACGTGTGGATCACGTGGCGCTAGGATGCGGTCACGATAACGAAGGCTTGTTCGTTGGTGCTGCTGGGCTGTTGGGCCTGGGCCGTGGAGGGTTATCGTTTCCCTCCCAGACGAAAAACCGTTATAACGCTAAATTCTCTTACTGTTTAGTTGACCGGACGAGTCCCGGTTCCGTTTCCAAACCACCGTCAACTATTGTCTTCGGAAACGACGCCGTTCCAGAAACCTCCGTCTTCACGACGTTATTGACGAACCCGAAGCTCGACACGTTCTACTATCTTCAGCTTCTTGGAATCAGCGTTGGTGGTTCGCGCGTTCGCGGCGTTTCGGAGTCGCAGTTTAAGCTTGGCGTAACCGGAGACGGCGGCGTTATTATAGATTCCGGTACTTCGGTTACTCGGCTGACTCAACCGGCTTATGTGGCGTTTAGAGATGCGTTTCTTCTCGGAGCGACGAGGCTGAAACGTGCTCCGTCGTATTCTTTGTTCGACACGTGTTTCGATCTTTCTGGGATGACGACGGTGAAAGTTCCGACGGTGGTGTTTCATTTCAGCGGAGGAGATGTTTCGCTTCCGGCGAGTAATTATCTTGTTCCGGTGAACAGTCAAGGACGGTTCTGTTTCGCGTTCGCCGGAACAGTGGGGAGTTTGTCGATTATTGGGAACATACAGCAACAAGGTTTCCGTGTTTCTTACGACTTAGTCGGGTCACGGGTCGGGTTTATGTCTGGAGCATGTTAGTGGCTTTGTGTATGACTTGACTGATATATTATTTCCCAAAGAAACAATTTTAAAATAAGCAGTTTATCCATATTTTTTGTCATCATCATGACAGCATCTATTCATCATATCACTCGTTGCTCATTAACCAATCATACATGATGATTTCATGATGGATCATTTTTTAACTGAATCTGTGACATTAGTGGAGGAGAAATTACCATTCAGTGACTTTGGCACCGAATGAACATGTTACCAATATTGATACTATCGGATCTAGTGATTTGATTTTACAAGTGTGCTTTACGTTAAATCAAATAGAAGTAAATCTTAAATGTAATGTTTTCTTTGAAATTTATTTTATTACCATCAAAATGTTAGAGGTTCTTGACTAAGTAATTAAAGGTGTAAAATATCAAATTTGTGCAATGAAGGAAGAACATATGGTCAAAGAGTTCCTTTAAATTGTGAAATCGTTTCTCAATGAAAAGATGAATCTCTTAACTTTTCTATCATTTCACTTACTATTCATTTTTAATGTTTTTATAACGAGAGAATTTTCCCAAAAAACAACCGATGCTGGTGCTCTTGTACATCTTTTGATAAATTAAAACATCTTAAAATTCTCTAATTAATGTAGATCACTTGGTCTTAGATTGAGACACTAATTAAGCAACTAATCCAAAATCATGTAAAGTCTCTTTACAAAAGTTATATGCACCACCCTTTAGAAGCTTACCTCAATTGTCAACCACTAAACTAGCTCACCTGAATTCTTAATAAATCCAAGTTACCTAATTTTATACATGGACCAATAGGTTACAACTAATTAGGTTCACGTGAATCTTCTTTACAATCTTGATTCACAACTAGACAAGATTTGTTTGGATAACTACTAGCTAATTACTAATGTCTTTTAACGTGATTCATCCTTTTTGTTTGGTACACAAATGCAATACATTATACAAATATCGTATCAGTCCGGTGCATCTCGATATATTTATATGAATGTGTATATATAGATATGCATCGTAAACAACACACGCCGTATATCGTCAATATAGAGTGGACAAAGACTCTCGCTAGCTGTTCTCTCTTCACGTGAGTGAGAGAGTGTAGTTGTGAGTCACAGTTCTTGGTCTTTTGTGTATTAAGATCAAACTTCTTCTCCTTCGCGACGTGTAGTTGTGAGTCATACAAAACGACTCCAAGTCCAATCTAATCTATTTCATATTTGCACGTGACATCACTTATCAGTTTTCCTATTTTTCATGGTTTACAAAAAGCCCAGTTGACTAATACGGCCCATAACAAAACGAAAGGCCCATATACAAAACAATCTTCTCCTCCTTCGCGACGCTCAAACTTCAAACCGGCGGCGAGATATTGAGATCAAACTTCTTCGATCCATTACCATACAGCAACCCCCAGTGCTTCTCCACGGTGGCACCAGTCTTCTGATCTTCATCAAACAGAGCAAAGATATACACAGGAACCTTCCTCCACCCTCCTCTCAAATGCTCAACCAGCCTTTGATTAAAATCCCTAGCGTTCTCCAAACTAGCAGCCACTTCTCCAGGATCACTAACAGAAAGACGATGAAATGGAAATATCTTCATTAAGATTAAAGGTTGTTACAATGATCACTATATATACATGTGTGTATTACTCTACTCTAACTTACTCATATACAAGTATACAATACTATACACCTAATAATCACCACTCGACGGCCAACCAATCTCCGATACAACCACCGGAACCTTAGGTAAACCCAGAGATTTCACAGCAGAGTCCACCGAATCCATCATTATATCGAACAAGTTACTGTACGCGACTCCACTGTACGGATCTCTATACATCCGCCGCCGGCTAGAGCCGTTCGTCGGCTGAAACAAAGCGAAATCTAACGGAATCGAAGGGAAAGACTGCTTGTACGCTAAATAAGGGTAGACATTCACCATTAGAGGAGACTTCGTCCTCATCAGAAACCTAACAAGTGGTTTCAAAACGGATTCACCAATCGATCCGTGGAACCTCGCCGTCGAAGGAGGGAAACGCCGGGAGAGAATCGCGAGGGAATGAGTGGTTGTTACTTTGATTTTCTTGTGCAATCTGTAGCGTTTGATTGCTCGGTGGACGTTGAGTATAGCGGAGACTAAGTGTGGGGAGAACTGAGGGAGGAGTGAGACTTCGTTGCCGACGGAGATTGATGTGATGATTGTGGTCTTGTGGTAAGGTAAGATGAGGGTTCTGATGATGGAGTCGGCTTCGGAGAGGTTGGTGGAGAGGATTGGGATCTTGTCGTTGGGGATGCAGAGGGAGAGGGTGATGCCTGTGTTGGCGAAGGAGGTGGTGATTCTTGGATCCATGTCGAAGGTTTTGACGTGTTTGATGGAGAGTGAGGTGACGAGTGATGGTATGGCTTCTGGTGGTGGGAGGTTGGAACCGTAACGGCCATAGTTGATTCCGATCTCTGGAACTGGAAACAAGAAGAAAACGATCAAGAATCAAGCGAGATAGTGGCAAACAGAATGTAAAGATTACCTCCGAGATTTGAACTGTATCGTCCGTAGTTGGTTCCGATTCCTGGACCTGGAAAACAAGCGAGAAAGTGAAGGAAAACGAGAGAAAGAGAGGAGGAACATGGAAACTGAGCCTTGTTTGATTCAATTTTCTCGGGAAATCTAGATATTTTACCTCCTAGAGATGGAATCGTGGAGGATGAAGCGATTGAGATGGAAAAGAACAAGAGAATCCAGAAAGCGTATTGCGTCGTGATCATCATCATCATCATCATCATCATCATCATCATCAACGATAGTCTCTCTGTTTTTCGTTTTCTCGACTGGGTTGAGTAACTGATTCTGGTGGGAATATCTGTAACTATATTAACGATCTTTAACGTAATTACGTAAAACACCCATCGAGTTTGGTGCACGGAGTTTTAAAAGTAGGGGCAAATACGTGATTTCGTTGATTGAAGAGAACCAAGTAAACCGAGTTGCCCATTTAAAACCAACAAAGGCCCTGTTCGTTTGGTGGTCGCCAGCGTCAGCGACCAGAGTCAGCGACCAGCGGCTGCGATTTAATGTCGCTGATAGTTGTTCGTTTGAAGGTCGCGCGTTTGATCGCAGCGATTGTCGCTGAGTTGTTCGTTTCCATGTCTCGCGGTTGATCGCAGCAGTTGTCGCTACATTGTTCGTTTTGAAGTCGCTCGCGACCAAATATTCACATATAAATTATTTAATTATTTTTGACAAAAATATAATTAAAGTTATTTATGTTTTTCTAAAATTCGTTTTAATGAAACTATATTAATAAAATAAACATAAAATAAATTTTCAAAAACTAAAAGTCAAATATTATAAAACAAATAAATAAAAATCAGTACAAAACCAAATCAAATAAACTAATATGGTAACCGATATCCTTTACTCAGCTCATTACTAATATAATCACGTAAACCTTCCATGGTTCTATCACCAGTTGGCTCATATGGAACATGTCCACCACCATGATCTTCTTCTTCTTCATCTTCTTCTTCTTCTTCTTCTTCTTTTTCTTCTTCTTCATCATCACCATGTGTATGATATTCTTCTCTTCTCTGCCAACGCACAAAATCATTATCTTCTCGATGTGAATCACGTATGAAGTTGTGGAGTGCCATCGTTGCCGTTACTAACTTTATCCATTTGGTCAAACCATACTTTGGATGCCTACGATCAAGAATTCTCCATTTTGCTTTCCACACTCCAAATGTCCGTTCAATCACTGATCGCAAGCTTGAATGTCTCCGGTTAAACTTCTAAAAAACTAAAACTGCATTAGAAACTTACATCATTAGCCATTCTTCTTGTCTAGTTGTGATTTATGTCCAAACCTGAAAAATGTCAACACTGTCATTAGGAAAGCAAAACAATTGATCTGAAGATAATTAAATGATATTCAAACTTTTTGCAGGAGACACTGCAAATAATTCAAAAACAAGGCTTACAAAAAAAATTGTTTTCATCATTTAAAAAAAAAAAAAAAAACCCAGACTTTGCTAATTACCTTCACACCAACGTTTCTTATTGCTTCCAAGTTTCTGAGCCTCCCTGTCAACAATCTTAACCTGTCAACAACACAGCCACATAAATCATGTAAGAAAAATAGAGAATCATATTGTGGAACAAACCCATCTCACTGATTTCACTAGAAATAAACCCATCTCTACAGCCTGCCTGCGTGTGTGTGAGAGAGAGAGAGAGAGAGATCTGACCTCTGTATTTTTTTTTGTCTTCCTGCGTGAGAAAGAGTCCGTGAGAGATGATGAAGAGAGGCGTGAGAGAGGTGAGTGAGAGAGATATTTTAGGTTAAGGGTATTGTTTTGTTATTTTGAAGAAAAACCAAGGGTATTTTTGTCTTCTTACACTATTTAATTTTTTTGATCGCAGGTTTTTGGTCGCAACGCTAAAATTTTTAGCGACCAGAATTTTTGAACGCTGAACGCTAGCGTCTGATCGCAGCGACCGATCGCAGAACCAGCGACCACCAAACGAACAACGTTTAGACGCTGGAACTGGTCGCTGACGCTAGCGACCAGCAAACGAACATGGCCAAATTAGAAAACGAGGGGCAAATTTGTCAATTCTCTAAACAAGTAAACCGACTTGCACAGTGTAAACATATATTAAACCAACACAAATCGGAAAATTCAGCTTTTAGGTTTTTTCTTCTCTTTCGCTCTATTTGGAAACGAGGGAAAGGAGAATTGTGAATTCCCGATTGCCGGCGATGGAAGGGAGAGATGACGGCGGAGGAAAAGTTATTGGGTTGATAGGAATAGCTACGAAATCTTCTGCGCAAGAGGTTGACCCGAGGCTGCTCAAGGCGATCAAATCAACTCTTCGCTATTCCGATTCGGAGGTCCGACTCGGTGCGAAAACCCTAATGGAGCTCATGAAACATAACCACTCTCAGGTTTGCCTCTTCGAATAGTAGCTCTGGGCTTGTTTGAAATTGATCAAAGCTGCAAAAAGATAGGAACTTTTTTTCGTCAAATTCATGTGAATCAGAGTTTATCATTTTTTTTTTGTAGGTTCGATTATTGACGCTTCTCATCATCGACGAGCTTTTCATGAGATCAAAGCTCTTTAGAACACTAATAGTTGAGAAGTTTGATCAGCTCTTGAGTTTAAGTGTTGGGTTTAGAACCAACTTGCCTCTTCCTGCACCACCCGCTGTTGCCACCGTCTTGCGTACAAAGGCTATTGAGTTCTTGGAGAAGTGGAATCTGTCATTTGGGTTACACTACAAGGAGATTAGGCTTGGTTTTGATTACCTTAAGAATACCCTCAAGCTCAAGTTCCCTGATCTGCAGGCAAATGCTGCACGGAGACAAAGAGAGAGGCTTGAGAGAGAGATGAGGACGAAGGAGATTTTGAGAAGCAAGTTTGAGTCTTTGAGGGATGGGTTTGGAGTCTTGAAAGGTGAGATTGAGGAGACAATAAGGGAAATCAAGGAGGGTATAGAGATTGTTCAGTGGAGAGGGGATGATGGTGTTCCACTTGCGATCTTAGATGAGGAAGATTACGAGGAGATCCGTTGTTCTCATCTTAGGCAGATTCGTATGGATTCGTTGCAACAGTCTGATAAGGTTGAGGAAACTAGTGAAAACAGAGTGGTGTTTGATGTATTAAGGGAACAGGGCAAGCTTCTGATGAAAAAGCATCTGGTATCGGTTCAAGAAGGGATCTCTCTTCTTATAAGGGTTGATGTAAGTGATAACAGGACAAGAGATTCCATGTTGAAAGAGTTGATCGATATTAGGAATAGCATATTAGCAACTGAGAAGAAATGTGAGCAAGCTGGTTTTACAATCTCAAGAATGATTGACACTCCGGAGAAAGAAGAAGATGAAGAAGATATCTGGGAGGAAGATGATGGCAAGGTTGGAACTGATCCAGTCAAAAAGGTGGCTCCATTGGGGAGAGTTCAGAACGGTGAGGGTTCGTCCTTCCAGTCACCAAGTGAAGCAAACAGGTCTACATTAGAATCTAGCTCCAACAAGGCGTCCAGCACTAAAACGGTGAGAAGAAGTGGTGACACTCTTAGGGATAAGCTAATTTCTGAAGCACCGGTGATGAATTGGGGATCACAGCTGAGTAATTGGGACTCAACTACGGAAGTCCGAGCTAATCACCGAGGCTTAGAGCTCGAGAGCCACTGGGGCAGGGTGGATCAAGATGCTGTAATTCCAGCAGATAAAATAGCAGAACTGAATCTTCAGGCAACTGTTTATAGAGAAGAGAGGACAGAGGTACCTCCATGCCATGCTCCTCTAAAGAAAGGTGGTCTCTGCCAGAGAAGAGATCTAAGAGCCTGCCCGTTTCATGGACCCATTGTACCTCGGGATGATGAAGGAAACCCCATAGTCCAGCAATCTCCATTAGATCATGAGAGTGATAACCAAACCTCTTCTAGTCCAGGGATCAACCAGGAGGATCTGCTTATGGATGAAACAACTTCAGATTCTGATCCTAACCAGTTAGCTAGACAAATAGCGAAACAAGCTCTGAAGAATATCAGGGAGCAAGACAACGAAGAGCTAAGGAAAATAGCAAAGCGGGCAAAGCATGCTAAGGTTAAGGAACATAACTTTTCAGTTCTGCGTGATGCTGCTTTAGCCTCAACCTCTAAATCAGCGGTTATCGACGAAGAGTTTGATAGAGTTTTTGCTGAAAGGAGAAACAAGAAGCAGACCTTTTCCTTGACGCGGCGTAAGAAAACAACAACGGCTAAAGATAGAATATCCGAGAGACTATTAAGTAACCGGGCAAAAGGTACTAAACCAAAGCAGTTGCCTCATCAGGGCAATGATGATGACAAGTACAGGGAAACATCGGCTAACCAGTGGTAACAAATAAATCAAAACCTTTCTCTTCGATTCTGCAATGCAAATATGAGTAAAGCTAATGACTTTTGGATGAATAATCAGATTCTGTAGTGATTGATCTCTGTGTTACTGAGACAAAACAGTTCTTATGTCAGATCTTAGATTCTCTGGAATCTTTTTACTTTTCTCAGACAAGATCCCAACATGAAGAGGATTGTACAACGACATGTTCTGTTAAAAAGTAATGACAGATCATGAAAGCTGGATCGTTGTTGGTTGCTTTATCTTTTACGTGTTTATGTCTTTAAGGATGATCACTATCATGAAACCAATTTTTTTTTATGGAAAATTTTTCATTCATTCTTTAAAAGAAAAATGTGAGTTTGCTTGAGATGAAAAAGAGTAAAATGTTCTTTTTACATTATCATTAGTCTTTTAAGTGGCTTTCAACCCAAGCGACATTTTAATTATATTTACTTCTCCACTTCATATTCTTAACGTCTAAAAGTTATTTAAATCGATAGATTTCTTTCAAGTTTTTACTAAAGTTACTCAAATAAAGAAGAGTAACGTTTTATCATGTTGCGTTGGAATTTATTTAGTAGCTGCTTGACGTTTTTAACATTATTTTTTGATTTTATTACAAATTATATAATTATTAGCATATATTTTGCATTCGATCATTCTATTTCTTACTGGATTTTAGGTTTCTATAAACCATCTATTTACGTTGGTTTTGAGTAGTTTTTTTCTTTTTTTGTAAAAAAGTTTTGACTAGGTTTGTATTGAGAATTAAAAGACCACAAATCTTATTGAATGTAAACTGAAAAACTCATCATAATATGCAATCATGTCCACCATGTACATGTTCAGGCTCATCTTTAGTGGACCATTGCCCTTTTATTATGGAGTAATTTTTAATAAAACAATATTTTAACATTTATTTAATTTTTTAAACGAAGAAATCATTGAGTAAAGAAGATATTATTATTAAATGATTATTTCCGTTCATATAAATCAAAGTTTCCCAAATAACATTCTCTCTATACAACACAGTCTCCTTCCTGAGTAATCCTGACCGTCCGATTTCAAATCAGCGTTGCCTGTTCATTTGACGGCAACTCTCCTTCTCTCGATGAAGAAAAGCATCTCTCTTTCTTCGAAATCAACACTTCACGAAGGTTGACCTGCTTCGTTGGCGTTTCAATTCATCGGATTCGATCTTCGTCTCGATCGGATATTGATAAAGTTTTCACCTTTCGATGGATTTGGATAGCATGGACTGTACTTCAACCGTAGATGTCACAGATGACGAAGAGATCCACCAAGATCGCCATTCCTATGCATCTGTTTCGAAGCATCATAGCAATAACAGCAACGCGAATGCTGCTTCTGGTCTTCTTCCGACCACCACCAGTGTCCATGAGCTTCTCGAATGTCCTGTCTGCACCAATTCTATGTACCCTCCTATTCATCAGGTCTTTTTCCAATCTCTTGTTGCCCGGATCTTTTCTTTCTTGATTGGTTTTGGAGTTTTTTGTGTGATCACTTGAGAAACATTGCAAAAGCTATAAGCTTTTTTGATTCTCTTTAGAGAATTTTCGGACAAAACACTTACTCTTGTTGTCTGAATTTGGCCCTGCTTTTCAGTTCCCGGATCTTTGCTCCGTTGATTGGTTTTAGGGTAAAGCTATAAGCTTTTTGATTATCTCTTTGCTTACACAATGATTTTGATTCTCCTGCAGTGTCACAATGGACATACTCTATGTTCAACTTGTAAGAACAGGGTTCACAATCGCTGCCCTACTTGTAGACAAGAGCTCGGTGATATCCGTTGCTTGGCCCTTGAAAAAGTAGCGGAGTCTCTTGAGCTACCTTGCAAGTACATGTCACTTGGCTGTCCTGAGATATTCCCTTATTACAGTAAGCTCAAACACGAGACTGTGTGTGACTTCAGGCCTTATAACTGTCCGTACGCTGGTTCCGAGTGTTCTGTCATGGGTGATATCCCTTTCTTAGTTGCTCATCTGAGGGATGATCACAAGGTGGATATGCATTCTGGGTGTACTTTTAACCATCGTTATGTCAAGTCTAATCCTCGTGAAGTTGAAAACGCCACATGGATGTTAACTGTAAGACTACATATGATTCATACTTCATAATTATCTATAAACTTAGATCTGTTATGGCTAAGCTAGAGCAAGATCATGTTAGTGAATTTTCCATCTCTCTACACATATTCAGGAGTTGCTATGCTATGACTGTCCCATATGCTTATCAAAGTATCTGTCTTTTTTTGGTTTTGTTTCAGGTCTTTCACTGCTTTGGTCAATACTTCTGTCTTCACTTTGAGGCATTCCAGCTCGGTATGGCTCCAGTCTACATGGCGTTCCTGCGTTTCATGGGGGACGAGACAGAAGCTCGGAACTACAATTACAGTTTAGAAGTGGGAGGTTATGGTCGGAAGCTGATTTGGGAAGGAACACCGAGAAGCGTAAGAGACAGTCACAGGAAAGTTAGAGACAGTCATGATGGACTAATCATACAGAGGAACATGGCTCTCTTCTTCTCAGGTGGAGACAGGAAAGAGCTGAAGCTGCGAGTCACTGGAAGAATCTGGAAAGAGCAGCAGCAAAGTGGTGGTGAAGGTGGAGGAGGAGGAGCTTGTATCCCAAACTTGTCTTAATAATAATAATTGATTTTTGAAACTCTTACTTGGTGGCTCTGTCTCTGTAACCATATGGTTCTTGGAGGTGTTTGTAATTAGTGGCTTTGTCTGTGATCTATGATGTAAACCTGGGGTTGTTCTTCTCGCTTGTTCTCATGTCATGGAGAGTTTAAATGGTTCATTACAAGTCTTATATATATCTGGAAAATGTAAATGTTGAACTTCAGTCACATTTATAAGATGTCTAATGATCATACTGCAGGCATGGGCGTTGGGTCTCGTGCTAGTTTTATATATTTTTTTTACACTGATTGATTATATTGAACACAAAGTATTACACCATGTATTTACACAAGATCTGAAACTGAGCTCGCAAGTTTTAAGTTATAACAAACCCAGAATCTAAAGTCAGAAAAATATGAATTCTTCCTAGAAACTAAATTGAGACACCATACAGAGTCTCAAACAACAAAAAAAACAGATCTAAATCAGCAAGGCACTTTTAAAATAGTTTAACTGTAAACTGAGAGAGATAAGCAGAGCAGCATCCACATGTAGGATGTTAAAATAGATTTTTAATGAGTTTTTAATATAAATCAATGTTTACTTAGACACATTTAGTTTAATGGGTTTAATTGATAATTCTATTAAGATTCATTTATTAAATGAGATCTATTAATCTGTGTAACTTGATATAATTAACTAATTAAATACTTTTTATTATATTTTTCAAAAAAATATTTTTAAAATAACACTACAATTATACTGTAGACAGTAGTTGCGTCTTTAACGACACCGTTTCGATCGTTGTTCTCTGCTAAACCCAACTGTGGGGTTTTGACATCTTCATTTCACAAAGGGATTATCCCTTACCCCATTCATCAATGGAGGTTCTTCTGAACTCTGGCTTCTTAAAGTTCTCCTCTTTATCGTCCAATTCGAACAAGAGACTCACTAACAAGAGAACCCGACATCGATTCAACTTACCCATCTCCTACTTTCGCACTTCAATCCTACGAGTCTCAGCTCGTTTCGGAGATCCCTCAAGGCGACGTAACTCACTGAGGAAGAAGATCATTGGTGATGAGAATTGGCGTAGGATTCCTTCTGACCCAGGTACGAAAACTCGAAACGAAACCCATACTCTCGATCATAGTGATGATGTTCTCGTCGAGTTAAGTAGGAAAGATGAGATTTTACCGGATTCGAATCTGTTGAATGAGCTTGAAGGCTGGGTTACTCGCTATAAGAAGGAAGCAGAGTATTGGGGGATTGGTTCAAATCCCATTTTCACAGTTTATCAGGATTCTCTTGGGAACGTGGAGAGAGTGGAGGTTGATGAAGACGAAGTCTTGAGTCGAAGATCTGGTTTCGAGGATGTTGAATCAGTGAGTGCTAAGGTTCTGTATGCTAAGAAGTTAGCTGAACAGATGGAGAATGGAGAGAATGTGATACATAAGGATAGTTCTTTGGTCAAGTTTGTTTCGTCTTCTTCTTCTTCTTTAAAGGAAGAGGTTCAGTTCGTTAGCTCAATCCAAAACGCTATTCTTCGTCTTGACTTAGTTCCTAAGTTGCCGGCGATTGGAAGAGCTGTTTTGTGTGGTTATATTGGACTATGGTTGCTGAAGACGGTGTTTGTGTATAGGAAGAGTAATGAGGTTGATGAGTGCAGTGAGTTGGAGAAGTTGATGATGAGGAGAAAGATGAAAGCTTGGAAGGAAAAGGAAGTGGTTGAGAAAGGTACTGTGGAAGTTTTGCAGGAGGAAGAGGGTTTGGAAAAGCCGTTTGAGAAGCCTAAATTTGATCTTGAAGAGCTTATGACTAGTATATCTAAAGTAAAGGGTTCAGAGAAGAAACTGGAACTCTTGGATTCTTCTCAGGTTGAGAGTGGTGAATCTATGGAGTTTGAGAATAAGATCCATGAAATCAAAGCAATGGCTAGACGAGCAAGGGAGATGGAAGCTGGCATGGAACTTAATGAAAAGGAGAAGCGCAATGTGAACAAAGAAACGGGCGAGCATGATGAAGGTATAAGCATGCGGTCACAGAACATTCTTTCACATAGTGAAGATGATGATGATGATAAAGATGAAAGTTTGGGGACTTGGACTGAAAGAGACCAAGAAAACACTGAACTTTCAGGTTTGGCTATTCCAGTGGTGAATGGGGCTATGGTGGATTCTGGTTTTCCGAATCATGAAACGGCAGCATCTGACGCAGAAAAGGTGGTACCACTAGTTCCTACAGACGGAATCATCCAATCCTCTGATGTTTCTAAGGATAAGTTGAGTATGATGAAGAATACCACTGGTCGTAAGTCACGGGTCATACGGTCTGTAAAAGAGGCTAAAGAGTTCCTTTCAAGAAGAAGTGGTGAGGAAGAGTTTACTCAGAAGATGGCTCAAGACAGTGATGAAATCTTCCCAAAGCAGAGAGATGAAAAACGTAATCCAGCTAGAAGACGCAAATTGGCTGACAAAAATAACAACCTTGGTGCAGGCAATGGAACCTTGAAATCTACGCTTCAGTCTACTTCTTCCAAACCGTTAGGGAAGGATGATTACGAGAAACTTTCAGAACCTGAGGATACAGTAGATGCACCGGGCGAGCAAGGAAGTTCTGCAAACAAAATAGAAGAACGCCAAACAAGCTCTTCTGGTGGTACTGAACATATAGAGAAGGAACAGTCATCAGTGAAGGAGAACTGGATGGAGAAACACTACCATGAACTTGAACCTATTGCTGAGAAAATGAGAGCTGGATTTAGAGATAACTATATGGCTGCAAGAGAGAAAGAAACTCAGGAGCCAGGTACGATTGCTGAAATTGCAGAAGTTTACCGCAACGAGGATAATGATGAGCTTGAGTGGATGAAGGACGAAAAGCTAAGAGACATTGTCTTCCTTGTTCGAGACAATGAGCTGGCTGGTAGAGATCCATTTCACCTGATTGATGCCGAAGACAAAGCTATGTTTCTGCAAGGCTTGGAGAAGAAAGTTGAAAAAGAAAATGAGAAACTCTCTCATCTGCATCAGTGGATTCATTCAAACGTTGAGAATCTTGACTATGGAGTAGGTAATGAATATATTTTCTCTACCACTTTGATTTGTAACAAGCTCGCTCATATATCTCAATTCTATCCATTTCTCTTATCATTCAGATGGCATCAGTGTGTATGATCCACCAGAGAAGGTCAGACCGAGATGGAAAGGGCCTCCGCTTGAGAAGAACCCTGAATTTCTCAATAACTATAATGAACAGCGAGAGGCATTGTTTTCTGGAAAGGCTGCGTCTGTCTCTCCTGTGAAAAAGGAAGAACAGAAGAGCTCTCTTCAGGAATCATCACAATCTACTTCCTCTGAGAACACTCTCACTTCTACATCTGAAGTTACCTCAAGCCAGCCAAAGGTTGTTGTGGAAGGAAGTGACGGATCTGTTAGACCTGGGAAGAAGTCAGGAAAAGAGTTTTGGCAGCATACGAAGAAATGGTCACCCGGGTTCTTGGAGCTGTACAATGCAGAAACTGATCCAGAAGTGAAAGCTGTTATGAGAGACATGGGGAAAGACTTGGACCGATGGATTACAGAAGACGAAATCAAAGACGTTGCTGATATAATGGAGAAGCTGCCAGAGAGGAACAAGCAGTTCATGGAAAAGAAACTCAACAAACTCAAGAGAGAGATGGAGTTGTTTGGTCCTCAAGCTGTTTTGAGCAAATACAGCGAGTATGGAGAAGATAAAGAAGAAGATTATCTATGGTGGTTGGATCTTCCGCATGTACTGGTATGTTTTTTTCTTGCTAAACATTTGAGAAACTCAAAGTCCTTAAGAGATCTAACCTTCTTTTTATTTCGTGTTTCAGTGTCTTGAATTGTACACGGTTGATGACAAAGGAGAGCAACAAGTAGGTTTCTACACATTGGAAATGGCAACAGATCTCGAGTTAGAACCCAAACCACATCATGTGATTGCTTTCGAGAACGCTGCAGACTGTAAAAACCTATGTTACATTATTCAAGCTCATTTGGATATGTTAAGAACTGGAAACGTTTTCATTGTACCGCGCCCGCCAAAGGTAAAAAGAACTTCACCAAAGGAAGAAAAACTTTTAAGTAGTCCTATTCTCTTGTCAATTCTTAAGTTGTTCTCTTTAACATATAACTACAGGATACATTTCGAGAAGCCAAGGCGAATGGGTTTGGTGTAACGGTCATTAGGAAAGGAGAACTGAAGTTGAATATAGATGAGCCATTAGAGGAAGTAGAGGAACAGATATGTGAGATAGGAAGCAAGATGTACCATGATAAGATCATGGGAGATCGATCTGTGGATATAAGCTCGTTGATGAAAGGTGTCTTTAACCTCAAGACCAAACCTAGCGGCCGAAGAAGAAAACGTGTGAAGCAGGCTCTGAAGGATTCTAACAAGAAAAGTAGCTGAGGTGCCAAGCCAAAGGGGCTTGCAACTCCTCATTTTCTAGGTTGTCTCGATCTTCTTCATCCTTGAGTCTATATATTGTTTAGTAGAAAGCATATCATAACAATGGAAGAAAGGAACTGTTGAAACGCTGTAATGAAACTAAGCTCTCTCATTGTATTTTCTGGAGATTACATAAATTCAAAATCAAAAATAAACAGAAAGAAGAAGCACGAGTTTTCTCTATTGCTGATTACAACATATGATACAACCTCAAATCTTAGCCAAATCGATACTAAGCCGTACTCAAAGCACAAGAGTTTTTCAGCTAATGCAGAACTTGCACCGCAATAAGAAAAACCAATCAGAAAACTTATGAGTTAAAGGAGATCTTAGGCTGAGACTAGATAGCCTTGGCAACAATAGCAGGCAATCACAATACCAACTAATGCTCCTGCGAGAACCTGAGAAGGAGTGTGACCGAGTAACTCTTTTAGCTTTCTCTGACTGATGGGATGTCCTTCGAACAAGTCCCTTATGATCAAGTTCAGTACCTGACATGATCAACAAAGGCAGCATTGTCATAAAACAAGATTGACACTTGGTGTAATGTTCTTTCAAAAACTCTTCAATCTATGGGAATGTTATAAAGATTAAGACACATGATTCTAAAACCAAGAACAGCTATCATCAACATGTGCCTAATGACCACATTTTTGCGAAAATTTTATTGTGCTCAACAATGCAGAACCCTTCTGTTCTGGTCTTCAGAACACAAAAAGTCGTTCACCAACCAAGAACGCACATCAACCTTAGCCTAAATGACCATAGTTCCATATCAAGTGATGAACCTTTATTATGAACAACAATTGAATAACCTCAAGTAAACCAATTTTTACATGAGGCATTCACAATCACTTGAAATATACTATCAGAAAGTCAACATCCAACCATAAAGTAAAGAGCGTTGGATTGAATCCATTCAAAACTATACTTAAGTCATCAATGTCCCTCACATAGTAGAAACGTAGTCAACCTTATACAATAGACAAATCATTTACTAAGACCAAAGTCAATCAAACTCAGTCAAAACATCTCCAAACCACAAAACTTGAAATGCTTTTAAAACACAGAAAAAAAACGAAGAAGAAGCAGTCTTGGTTTCATTACCTCAGCTTGCATACCGGCATGGCGTCGAACACCAATAGCATCATACATCACAATCAAGCTAAACCCTAAACAAACAGGAAACAACGAGTCTGCAACTCCATGACAAAGCGCAACAGACGTCGTCAAAGCCATACACAGAGCCGAGTGAGACGAAGGCATTCCACCAGAAGCAAACAGCAAACTCAAGTCCCACTTCCTCTCAATACAGAAATTGATAACCATTTTACTCGTCTGCGCAAAGAACCACGCGAACACAGCCGAGACGAACGTCGGATTCGCCGAGAGCGTCGCCACAAAAGGACTAAACTTTACCTTAGCGGAAGCCGTAACGCTCAAAAGGGCAATCCCTAAACCACCGTTCTGCTTCAAATCTCCGGAAAAATGTTCCGAAAACGCCGCCGTGTCGTCCCTGTAAGCTCGAAAACGCGACGTCCATTGCCGGGACTGAGACAAAACCAAACCTTTGAAGGTTTGGATGATTGGGCGCAATGCGCGAAAAGGGTTTAGCTTTGCATTGCGATCAGGTTGAGGATTCGAGGACGGTTTACAGCATTTGGGAGCTTGGAGTTTGTGGATAGAAGGTAGGAGCTTAACGAAGGAGAGACGAGAAGAAGGGTAAAGAGATAAGCTTTTTGAGAAAGAAGAGAAGGAATGATTTGATGATGTGAGCGACTCCATGAGGGAAGGTTGCTTTGCTTCTTAAGCTTACTCTCTCTGCGACTTCCCTTGCAGAGAGGAGAGGAGAGGAGAGATGGAGATTAGTTGAGAGTCTGGAGACTTGGCGAAGAAAGATTGGGAGATTCTTCGACTGGTAATTAACAACAAAATAAGCTAATTAAAATTCGATTTTTCAATTAACAGATTATATTAACATTAGTATTTAGCACGACCATGTTGTTGTCCAGAAAAAAAACATACGACCATGCCAATTTGATGCAGATAATTATCTTTAGGGTTTTCTTATTATTCTTAGGTTTGTATTTTTTATGATTTGATTAATAAAAAGAGTTTTGTTAAGAGAGGTTTCTATAAACTATTATAAAAAAAAATCAATACTATTATTTATGATAAATCTGTGGATCTCAACAGAATTGATAAAATATTAATTTTATATACTTTTAGATTAAATAAAATGTTTTTAATTGTTTTAGTTTAATATTTTATGAAACTAACTATATAAACTTAAAAGTAAAAATTAAAAAATTGCTTAGAAAATAATTTTATTATTATCTATTCATATTGAATATATTAAAAAATAATTTTAACCACGAAGATAAGATAAAATTTAGAAAATTAAGTTTTTGGAGTTGCAAAAATATTGGAAATAATCAAATGAGAGATAATTGATATTATCATATTTTTAAAAAAATATAAAACATGTGTTAAAATTTGATTGATTAGTCAACATATATTTATTAAATATCTGGTAAAAGATTATTTAACATTTTATCAGCAATTGATGATATCTATTTGTAAAACTGATATAGATGCAGCTTAATTTCTCACAAGCTTGAGTTTCACAGGTTGATCGCCTTATCCAAGGTTAGTAATTTTTACTACCTTAGTCTTTTTAGTGTTGTATATCTATATCAATATCATTACTATCGATTATTTTCTGCTTTGTAAATTGTATTATGATTCAAAAAAAATATAAGATATCTGATCGCTTTAAACTGGATAAACATGATCAATTCAAGTGTACACAGTTTACTTAACTCAAGATAAACCAACTTATTGTTAAAAACAATTGTACAGAGTTATAGACATTTATAAATTCTTATATTTATAATCAAGGTTGACTTAAAAATCATTGTAACTGAAAAAGTTGTAACTGACATGTGTTTAAACCATTTTTGGAGTAATTTTTTATTTTTTATTCACATTCCATTTTCTATTTTATTTTTGGAGTAAAATATGAAGCGGGGATGGAGATGTCCTTAGTAGCTATTGCTGTTGACTGCATTTGAAGACGTCTTTCACACATGAGAGTTTGGAACTTGTGGATAGAACCTAGCTTAACTGGGCTAGATTTCTTCCTTAACCTGATTCCTTAACCAAAGTTTAAGCTAATTAAAACTCGATTGTTTGTGTAATTAACAGTTTATATTAACATAGAAACCGTGTGGTGGAGAAGAAATGTTTTCGTATATACTATAAACGGAAATACTACTCGAGTATCCTCGAACATAAAAGGAATATACCCAAAACGTGTAGGTCTAGTTTTGTCTTTACGCTTTACGGTCCGAAAGAGAGAATTTTAATCATTAATCAAATCCACTATAAATGAATCATTTTCTGAGGCTTTGTACTTACTATGGGCCTAATGATCTATATTGGGCCTTCTTAATTTTACGAGTAGGCCTCTTTTCTAGGTTTGACTTTCCAACAGGGATATTTTGGATATTTCAACATTTGCGCCTAGACTGCTTATATATTCCTCAGAAAAATTCAACGGTCGTTACATTTGCGTGCTCTTCTCCTTCTCGTACGGACTTCGTCGGAGACCGAATCGCACCGGACGATTTGATTCCGCCGTTGAGCAATCGGAGGTTGATTCCGTATTTTTCAGATGGAGAGTTTGATTTCGCTTGTGAATAAGATACAGCGAGCTTGTACGGCTCTGGGAGATCACGGCGAGGGAAGCTCCCTCCCGACTCTCTGGGACTCATTGCCTGCCATTGCCGTCGTCGGTGGTCAGGTTTGACCCTCTTCTTCCTGATTTTCCCATCTTATTTTGAATCGCTGATTTCTAGATCTCAGGCATTGCCATTTTAGTGATCGTAGATTTGATCGCATTAATGCTTGTGGATCTGTTTGATGATTAGTGTTTCGATTCAATCGCCATTTTCTATTAGTCAAATCTGATCGTGTATTCTTTAAGGGGATCGATTCAATTGATTATTGATGAAGTTTTCTTGTAATGATTTCTCAAGAGTTCTGGAAAGTCTTCAGTGCTAGAGAGCGTTGTGGGAAAAGATTTTTTACCTCGTGGAGCAGGTAAGGCTGATGATATAAACTCAACTTTTATCTCTTGATTCAGAATTAACTTAGAACAACAATGTCTTTCCATGTAGGGATTGTTACGCGTAGACCTCTTGTCCTGCAGCTTCACAGAATTGATGAAGGCAAAGAGTATGCTGAGTTTATGCATCTTCCCAAGAAAAAGTTCACTGATTTTGGTATTCTTCTTGTGGCGCAAGGATTCTTCTCATCTGGTTTTCTTATGTTGGAGATGTTTATTTCTTCTTTCTTGGTATGCAGCTGCTGTGAGGAAGGAGATCTCAGATGAGACAGACCGTGAAACTGGTCCCAGCAGCAAAGTTATATCTACAGTCCCTATTCATCTCAGTATCTTCTCCCCTAATGGTAAGAGAAGTTCTCATTGTACTTCCTAAATTTGCATAAGGAAAAATAATAAAAAATATGTTCATGTTCGTTCTCTTTCATCTTTGCCACTTGTATTCTAGTCTCCACACTCTAATAAATTTTTTGTTGTTGTTTAAAATGTCTGTAGTTGTGAATTTGACACTGGTTGATCTTCCGGGTCTTACGAAGGTAGCTGTTGGTAAGTGAGACAATCTTTGTTTATTTTATGATTGTGGAATCATCATCTTCCACCCCAATTACTGTATTGACAACATTAATGAAAACTTGGTGCTAATGATGTTGCAGATGGTCAGCCTGAAAGCATTGTTCAAGACATTGAGAACATGGTCAGATCATTTATTGAGAAGGTAACTATGGTTTGAGAGGATTTAAGAATGAAGCAGAATACACCTGTAGATAGATGATGCCTATATCCTCAAAATATAACGTGTCATACAGAAAAGTAACAAAAACTAAACATTTCCCTTTTGACAGCCCAACTGCATCATACTAGCTATTTCCCCTGCAAATCAGGATCTTGCTACGTCTGATGCCATTAAAATCTCTCGTGAAGTTGATCCAAAAGGTGCCAGATTCTTCCTTCTATAAATGTTTGATTCAACTGCGTTCTGAATTCACTTTGAGCTTTCTCTTGTGAGATTTAAAGCACTGCGACATGGTATATATATGGTTTTGCTTCAGTGGGGCATGGTATATATGGTTGAGTTTAACGGTCGTGCCTACGTGGTTCCTCAGATGGGATGATTTTATCATCTATAACAAACAAAGGCGATGTTCCATACAATTAATTTGTCCTGATAGTACTTTGAATTAATTAATTCATGTTGTTTAATGTTTGCTTCGTTGCTGCTTTCAGGAGACAGGACTTTTGGAGTTTTAACAAAAATTGATCTCATGGACCAGGGCACTAATGCGGTTGACGTAAGATTACTTTCATATGATATTAATACATATCATGCGTTAAAACTATCTTCCGAACTGTAAACGAATCATCTTCAATTAGAAGTGAGTGAAAATTGAACAATCACCACGTCTTCTAAATGTTTGGAGATTTCAGATACTTGAAGGAAGGGGATACAAACTAAGGTATCCTTGGGTTGGTGTTGTGAACCGGTCTCAAGCTGACATTAATAAAAGTGTTGATATGATTGCTGCTCGTCGGCGTGAACGTGAATATTTCAAGAGCACTCAAGAGTACAGTCATTTAACTGAAAGAATGGGTTCAGAATATCTAGGAAAGATGCTCTCGAAGGTATACAAATACCGATTCCTCTTTGAAACAAGCTATGGAAAAAATATTCGTAGATTCTCTAAAACAAGCTATAACTTTTTCAGCATTTGGAAGTTGTTATCAAGTCGAGAATTCCAGGACTTCAGGCTCTTATCACAAAGACTATCTCCGAGTTAGAGACAGAGTTGAGCCGTCTTGGCAAACCTGTAGCAGCTGATGCTGGTGTAAGTAACTTACATCTTTCATTTCTTTGGTTCTCTTATTTTAATACTCACTCTTTTGAGTGCAGGGAAAACTGTATATGATCATGGAGATTTGCCGTGCATTTGATCAAACGTTCAAAGAACACCTTGACGGCACGTGAGTGGACTCATCATATTTCTGGATTGTTGTTATTGCAGTTTCATGGCTTTATGATTATTACTCTACTAACAACCTCACAGACGATCAGGTGGTGAAAAAGTAAACTCTGTTTTTGACAATCAGTTCCCAGCTGCCATTAAAAGACTGCAGTTCGACAAGCATCTCTCCATGGACAATGTACGTAAACTGATCACCGAAGCAGATGGATATCAACCGCATCTGATAGCTCCTGAACAAGGTTATCGCCGTCTCATAGAATCATGCTTAGTCTCCATTAGAGGC
The DNA here is from genome assembly GCA_012274485.2 of Sinapis alba. NCBI lineage: Eukaryota > Viridiplantae > Streptophyta > Magnoliopsida > Brassicales > Brassicaceae > Sinapis > Sinapis alba. Next base: position 987,613 of record MU105558.1, on the reverse strand, counting down.
CCAGCTGAAGCAGCTGTTGATGCGGTTCATTCCATTCTCAAGGATCTTATCCACAAATCCATCGGCGAAACATCTGTAAGAAAAAATCTCTCCTCGACAATCACAAAACACAACAACAACAACAACAGTAGTATTGCTTCATGATTATGTGTTGAATCTCTTTCACAACAGGAACTGAAGCAATATCCAACACTGAGAGTTGAAGTATCAGGTGCAGCAGTGGATTCATTGGATCGAATGAGAGACGAGAGCAGGAAAGCAACTCTGTTACTAGTGGACATGGAGTCTGGCTACTTAACAGTTGAGTTCTTCAGGAAACTCCCACAAGATTCTGAGAAAGGAGGGAATCCGACACATTCGATATTCGACAGGTACAACGATGCTTACCTCAGAAGAATCGGTTCCAATGTTCTGTCGTACGTGAACATGGTCTGCGCTGGACTGAGAAACTCGATCCCGAAATCCATCGTTTACTGTCAAGTCCGTGAAGCAAAACGAAGCCTTCTTGATATCTTCTTCACTGAGCTTGGCCAGAAAGAGGTAAGAAATAACCATATTGAAACAAACAAACTTAACTAAGTAAACTACGCATGTGTAAGAATCTGAACTGGTTTGCTGTTGAAACAGATGAGCAAGCTGTCGAAGCTGTTGGATGAGGATCCTGCGGTTCAGCAGCGAAGGACATCGATTGCGAAGAGGCTGGAACTGTATCGAAGTGCTCAGACAGATATTGAAGCAGTTGCTTGGTCCAAGTAGAGAGAGAGTGTTTCTCTTATGATACGTTCTTTTATCTCTCTTTTCCTCATTGTTTTGTTTTTTTATTCGTTGTTCGAGTTAACATTGTTTTTTGAATAAGTTTTGTAAGACGGTAGACAAGCTTCTTATTGGCGGATGAAGATGGTTTATCAAATTAATAAAAATCAGGATTCACGGACAAATTAATGATGTTTATCCTCTCTGTCTCAGCCCATATGCAGAAGGAAGCAAAGAAGGAGGAAGAAGACTAAGCACAACTGACGATAAAATAATAAAACTTTAAAAAATGGAGATGCGGGGAATCGAACCCCGTGCCTCTCGCATGCGAAGCGAGCGCTCTACCATATGAGCTACATCCCCTCGATGATATACTTGTACGAAATGTTATTAATTTATTAGATTATATATGAAGAATTTGTAGACCGTATAACATTTACATTTCTAACATATAATTCTGGAATGTAAACGCAAACATGAGATGCAAAGTAAAGGTTTAATTTTCTTCTGATTTATGATTAACAAATGAACCTTTACTAAAATGCTAAAAAGATTGTTGGTTCATCTGGAAAAGTACAAAAAATACATGAAGCTCAACACAAATTACTAGTAATCATAATTTGGATACTGAATCAACTGGAATATATAAAAATGTCTAATTCTTTTTATAAACTTTTATTATTTAAATACTTTTAAGTTATTTATTAAATTTTTATTTTGTATTTTTATGAAAAGTTTTTAAGTAGTTTTTTAAAAAAATCTCAAATTTCTATTTGTTTTGATAAATATAAAAATACAATTCTGGGGGTGCAAAAAAAAAAATTACAACTGTGGTAAATGGAGTTAAGCCCAATATCTATGATTGAAAATAGGCCCAATACATATCGGAAGCATATAAGCCCAAGAAGGCTTATCACTATTTATTTCTTAACGTGCCACGTCGGATTTAATAAAGAAAAATTTCGACTTGGCGCTTCCTTAGACCTGAAATTTTTGCACGCTTCCCTCGTCCCCCAGTCCCTGGAGCCAAACACTGTTCTATTGGTCCGCCACGTCAGCATAATCCAATTTTCCAATTTTCGTTTAATTATTATTTATGTGAATTTTATTTGGCGAAACCGTGATTAAATTAGTAAAATAATAAGAAAATATATATAAACCGACGGTATGTATGTATCTATGTCTCCCTCTCCAAAGCACACGCTCCAAACAGATCCTTCTCCTCCGCGTGCGCTCTCTCGCCGTCGATCATAAGGAGCTTCGAGGTTTAGGTTTTATCTCCTCCGTTAGTGAAACGATTAACTTTCTCGAGAATTTCGAAGGTTCTCTCACAAGGAGGATTTGGTTTGTTTCTCCGTCGTTTTGGACTCTACAATTTGGCGTTATTTTTTTTCAATTTGACGTAAATTTGTTTCTTATCGAATTTGGGGTTGAAGATAAGGTTTCGCATTAGGTTCATAGAGCCCAATCGCGAGAGGAATTGATACTTTTCTCGAGGGTTTTCTGGAGGTTTGAGACGCGAGAATCCGTCGTTTGATGAAATTAGGGTTTTGGAAATCGTAATCGGAGGTAGGGGATATGATTCTGAAACGGACCTTGACATTCGAGGAGCAGAATCTGAATCGGTGCAAAGTTGGTTCGGAGATTGATTATGGGGGCAAAAAGGGTGAGATTATAGTGTATAGGAGGAGGAATAGAGCGAGCGTTGATCAACCATGTAGAGAAGCTGAGGATTGTACGAGTAGCGCAGGCTCATTAACGAGTAAAGAATCTCAAGACCAGTCCAAGTCTTCGCGTGGCAGCAGAGTTCGAGTGGTTCCGTCGAGGTTTAACGATTCGGTTGTTGATGCATGGGGGAATAGACGTCGCAAGGTCGAGTCTGGCCGTGATGAAGAGGTTCATGTAGTGAAGAAAGTCAAAGGTGGTCAGGGCGTTGAGAATGGAAGGCTTCCACGTAAGGACAACGGAGACGGCAGTGAAGTGGATTTTGATGAATTGGGTGGTGAAAAGGATGAGAATTTGAGAGTTTCGATGTTGTCTTCCTCCGACGACGCTAATTCTTTCTCTGTGAGAGGTAAAGAGCAGTTTTGTGCCGAGTCTGGGATGCTGAAAGATCCCGCCGCCACGAGGAAGCGCGTGTACAAGCCAGAGGAGTTTGCGGTCGGCGACCTTGTCTGGGCCAAGTGTGGGAAAAGATTCCCGGCGTGGCCGGCTAAAGTGATCGATCCCGTTTCGCAAGCGCCGGATTCTGTCTTGAAACATTGCGTCCCGGGGTCACTATGTGTCATGTTTTTTGGGTACTCGAAGAATGGAACTCAGAGGGTAAGTTTCCGCGTTTGATGCTCTTTCCTTTTGTCCGAAAGTTTTTCTGAAACTGCTGCTTATTTTACAGGACTATGGATGGATCCGACAAGGAATGATGTTTCCGTTTACGGAATTTATGGACAAGTAAGTACCCGAGGCGCTCTCTCTGGAATCTTTCGTAATTGTCTATTTCTACTGTTCCTTAGTCTTTTGTCTCTTCAGATTTCAGGATCAGACGAACTTTTACAATAACAAGCCAAGCGACTTTAAGAAGGCACTCGAGGAAGCAGTTTTAGCAGAGAATGGGGTTGAGAGTAATTGTGGAGCTGCTGACATCAGCAGCTGCCCAGATTCCTCTGCCACTGAATCCGACCATGAGCCTGGGCCAGCTTATAGATCTCAGGCACGCTTTCTTGACACCTATCCCTTTTTCGTTATATCTTCAAGTTTTTTTCTGTCCCGATTCATTTGAGAAGAAAAAGAAAATAATTTAAGAACAAATTCTTACTTTCAATCTCAGCAGTCAGTTCTATTCTGTTCCATAAGCAACTATATCTGTTATATACTTTCTTTTCTAAGTAATGAAATGATTATATATAGGCGTGGATGTGCCATTGCCCATTGGTATCTGTTCTTTCATAGTTATTAGGAATGTTTCCAGAAAACGATGTACTGATTCAACTTTTTGTAGGGCTCATGTTCTGTGGACGCAAGGACCTGCGACGGCTGTGACACAGTAATACCATTTAAATCTCTGAATAGGACACACGAATCACAACCTGAAGAGCTTTTATGCAAGCACTGTTCAAAGGTTCTTTGGAAATTTCTTTACTCTTTGGTTTTCTTTGGTCAGAAGGAATTGAAACCGAATTTGTTGTTACAGTTGTGGAAATCCAATCAGTATTGTGGCATTTGCAAGAGATCATGGCATTCTTCAGATGGTGAAGATTGGGTGAGAATATTTTTGAACATGTTGGGTGGTCTGAGTGATAAATTATTACATCTATGTAGCTAACTTGATTTATGTGATAGGTATGTTGTGATGGGTGTGATATATGGGTACATGCTGGGTGCGACAACATTTCGAACGAACGCTTTAAGGTGCAGTTATACAGCCCCTTGAATATCAAATTTTGGTTTTAGCACTTACGACACGACTACTATTTTCGAAGGATTGGGCTAATTTGTTTATCATCTTAAGGAACTGGAGCACAGCAATTACCATTGCCCTGATTGCCGAGCGCAGCATGAGTGTGCACCGACAGTATTAAATGAACAGTCACCGACAGTATTAAATGAACAGAACTCATTGTTCAAGTATGTTGCTCTCGCTAGACTCTTTCAAAAATATCGCTTCTCCTGCTTCGGTTGTTTGCATCACTTTGTTTCTAATTCCTTGATCTGAAAACTGTCCGCACAATCTTTGTGAGACAGGTCTACAGAAAAAGCGACAGAGTCTGAGCTGCCTGATGAGATTACTGTAGTCTGCAATGGCATGGAAGGGACATATATCCGAAAGTTTCATGTGTAAGTGTTAGATATACCAGCCTTCCATTTTAATTTCCTCGTTTAGACAGACTAACTAGTCTTTAATTAATATAGTTACACATCACTATATATAATTGTTGGTATTGCCTGCTTTTAAAATTGTTTTATATGTAAACAACAATGCACGCTTAATCCTTGGCTTCTGTTATTAATTCCTAGTATATCTTTTTTCAGAATTGAGTGCAAGTGTGGCTCATGTGGAGCAAGGAAGCAGTCACCAAGTGAATGGGAACGGCATACCGGCTGCAGAGCCAAAAAGTGGAAGTACAGCGTAAAAGTGAAAGGCACAACGCTAACTCTAGAAAAATGGGTACACCCCTTATAATATACTCTCATGTAGCTGGCTCTTAGATATACCGCTGAATTCCACTTGTAGATTTTTTTTGTCTGTACAAGATTTAATGCTGACAACAAGGTACTGCAGATTGCAGGATATAGTGCCCTCCCTCCAGAACAAGGTACTGCAGATTGCAAGATATTAGATAAGCAGATGATGCTCTCTTTGCTGGAAGGTAAATTTACAGCTCAACTCTTATGAACAGGCTTCTCTTTTGGAGTTCATATTTGGCAGACTTGCTTACTGCTTATTTTGTATGCACAGAAAAGTATGAGCCAGTTAATGCAAAGTGGACGACTGAAAGGTGTGCTGTATGTAGATGGGTAGAAGACTGGGAAGAAAATAAAATGATAATCTGTAACAGGTTACTCTATGCCCATTTTGGTTTTACTGAATTGTACAGCGATTGTATAAATTAACCTTGGAGTCATAAATATCTAACTCATACGAACTTTGGAATATGTCTTCAGATGTCAAGTGGCTGTGCACCAAGAATGCTATGGGGTAAGCAAAGCTCAAGATCTCACCTCCTGGGTGTGCAGAGCATGTGAAACACCAGATATTGAGAGAGATTGTTGTCTTTGTCCTGTAAAAGGTATTATTGCAGAACTAGCTCATTCTATGTTTTTTTCCCATCTTGCATTAGTGATGGCTTATTTTGAGTTTTGACTGTCTTGTCACAAGGTCACATTATTAAGTACAGAGACGCTATTAATTGAACTCACTTACTATTTCTCTATACTTTCTTGGATTTCAAACTGAATCTTCCTTCTTTTTATCCAGGTGGTGCTTTAAAACCAAGCGACGTTGAGGGTTTGTGGGTTCATGTTACATGTGCTTGGTTCCGGCCTGAAGTTGGGTTTTTGAATCACGAACATATGGAGCCTGCCGTTGGACTCTTCAAAATTCCAGTAAATTCATTTCTTAAGGTATAATGGAATGATGGAAGTAGAAAGTAGTAACCAATGCGTTTTATTATATTTGATTTTCTAACATTTGACATCTGATACTTCTATGAAAATATCTTTAGTTTTGCAGAATTTGTAAGCAGACACATGGTTCCTGCGTTCAATGCTGCAAGTGTGCCACTCACTTCCACGCAATGTGTGCATCACGGGCAGGTTACAGCATGGAGGTTAGTCCTTAATCTTCTTAGCCTTTGTTGGGCCTAAGATAATCTTCATTTTTTCATATTCATTCTCTAATCAAGGTGTTCTGTTTGTTGATCGTCTTAGTGTTGTGTAACTGATGCTGTTTTCTTTGGAAACATTAGATGCACTGTGTGGAGAAGGATGGCGTGCAGAGAACAAGGAAGTCAATTTACTGTGCTTTTCACAGGTTTTTTCCCCGACATATTCTTTAATTGATCTTTTATGTGTGGATTCCCTGTAACATTTTACCCGCTATGTAGGAAGCCAGATCCAAATAGTAATGTAGTTGTGCACACACCTTCAGGAGTTTTTGGATCTAGAAATTTGCTTCAGAATCAAAATGGGCGCATCAAAGGTTCAAGACTTGTTTTGACCAAGAAGATAAAGCTTCCAGGTTCCGATATCCAACCCCAAGCCGAACAGAGTCATGACTCTCTTTCTGCAGCAAGATGCCGTATTAGTAGATCAAACACGAAGGTATGGATTTGGGGATCTCATTTAATCTTTGGACATTTGACATTTTTCATTCTTAAGTATTCCCTTGCAAAATGACTTACAATGAAATTTGGACATTACACATTTTTTATTCTTAACTCTGATTACTGCTGATGTTTCAGAAGGTTGATCTGGAGGCTATACCACATAGGCTGAAGGGACCAAGCCATCATTCTTTGAGTGAAATCGAGGATCTCAACTCTTTCAAGGCAAGTTTCTCATTCAGAGCTCCATTCATGTTCATTGTTTCACTTTTTGGGGAGAATATTTTAAAGAATATCTCAGCAAGATATTGATTTCTCTTTTACTTTGTTACACCAGGAAGCAGATACGTCAGAATTTACGTCATTCAAAGAGCGGCTAAAGCATTTGCAGGTAAGACTATGAGTCAAAAAAGAGTTTAATATTTTATCCATCTTGTTATCCTGTAATCTTATAAAGAATATTATCTTTTCTAGAGGACGGAAAATCTTCGGGTCTGCTTTGGTAAATCTGGCATACATGGATGGGGTCTCTTTGCAAGGAGAAGTATTCAAGAAGGAGAAATGGTATTTAGTCTTAGGCCGCAATGTTCATGATTTTAGTGGCTAAACTGAATCTGATGCGAGTCTTTAAGGAAGTACTGATACCAACATTATTTGTGCAGATCATCGAGTACCGTGGGGTGAAAGTTAGGAGAAGTGTTGCAGATCTGAGAGAGGCAAACTATCGTGCTCAAGGCAAAGATTGTTATGTAAGTTCGTTCAGATTACTTGCTTACACTCATCATTCTTCCACACTGTTTCTAATGGTCAATTTAATTTTCTTAAAATGCAGCTGTTCAAGATAAGCGAAGAGATAGTGATTGATGCCACAAACTCTGGAAACATAGCCCGACTGATCAACCATTCAGTAAGTTTCCCCAACACACTAGACCAAAACCTAGTTGTAACTTAAAAAAAAAACTAATGATGCTCATGTCTTGTTGTGTCAGTGTATGCCCAATTGCTATGCACGTATTGTAAGTGTAGGCGATGGAGAAGAGAACAGAATCGTTCTCATTGCAAAGACCAATGTCTCACCAGGCGAAGAGCTTACGTAAGTAACGCTTGTTTCTTTCAGCTTTCTCTTCCCATATAATTCTTATTATTCCCAAATTTCTTGACCTTAACCATGAAAACCGATTCTCTCTACAGGTATGATTATCTCTTTGAGGTTGATGAATCTGAAGAAATCAAAGTGCCTTGCCTTTGTAGAGCTCCTAACTGCCGCAAATTCATGAACTGATCAGAGTTCTCTCAAGTCGAAATCATTCTTGCAACGGTTCTAGCCGCGGCTGGTTCATGCTGACTTCTTTACAGTTGATACTTTATTCATTGGTTAGGCGCCATTAAATTGTATGTCCGCCGGTTACCTTTCCCGGTCTAGCAATTTTGTAAATGTGTAGGATTTGAATAACCACATAGGCCACAAATGAAGACTTTACTACACATTTGATTTTTTAATCTATAGATCATCAAAAGTGTTGATATCTTTTCATGTTAGACATGAATTTTGTTTCTTAATTTTCTATAAATTTAAGTCGAATTTTCAGTAGACCGATAATAATATAGCTCTGGAGGATCTTCTCGGTTTAGGTTCCATCGGTTGATGCTAAACCGGGTTCAAAGTTCAAACCGATTAAAAATGTGTAAATCGAGTATTGAGGTGGGCCCAGAAAGTTTGTTACAGGGTCAGAAACGTCATTTATGGATTCAAATTTTTCAAAATTCGCTGTGTCTCCTCCGCGGGTATATACTCAGTAGTCACTACGAAGCGCTTCAGAGCTAAAACAATATTTGAATCTTTTTTCTGCTGAGTGAGCTCGCAGAGAGAGAGAGAGAGAGAGAGAGAGAGAGAGAGAGGGAGGATGAGGACGAGATCCAGTGATGTACAAGGAGCTAACAGAGGGAAGAGGAAAGCTCCAGAGGGAGACGAAAATGGGAGAGGGAAAAGACGATCGGTGCAGAGCGACGAACAGAAGAACGCCCCTCAGATAGACGATTACGGTAGAGGGAAGAGAAGAGTGGCACCGAGCAACGAACATAAGAAGGGGAAGATCCTGAGAGGAATCCGTAGCTGTGTATCTCCTCGGTGCTCTGCTTCTACTCACGGTCCCAGCTTCTCCTGGTATTTTCTTCCTCTCTAGAAACACACTCAGTTTCGATTTGATGAACGAAATTGATCTGTTCACTTAATAGTTTGCTATGCGAATTTGAGCTGAGCTCCGGTTTGATTTCGACCTGTTTGTAAAGCGTTTAATCTGACTGTGTTGTATGGATCTAGGATAGAGAACTCGATCAATCATTTTCGGTATCTTCTGGAACTGAAATCTCGTAATCAACGAGATTGTATGAGAAACCTATCGATTATTGTTTGTGACTGTGTGTGGTTGACGATGGATCATACAACGAAGAGGAATTTGAAAACCAACTGCTAGAACTCGTCGGATTTCGAACCAGGATCCGTAGATCTAAGTCTCTCTGCGTCAGATTCCTGAGTCTGTTCTTATTACTTTCTCTGCCAAATCAGGTTTGAGCAAGACGTATGGATATACATATCAAGGTTTCTGGATGGTAAATCACTGGTGATGCTGGGAGCAACAAGCAAATGGTTTAACAAGACCGTAATGGAGGATTCTATTTGGAGGTTTGCCTGCTTGCGTGATCTTCAGGTGCCAAAACCGTGTTTAGTTTCTTCAAGCTGGAACAAAATATATGCTTCTGCTTTTGGTAACAACAATTATTATACACAATTACAATCAAGAAAGAAGAATTATAACTTATATAGTAATTAATACGATGGTAAACTAAGAAATGAGATGATATGGCAATGCAGATGGGAGTCACTCTTACTTGTTCCATCAGAAGGAAAAACATATTGGTCAGCCCCTGAATTTGATTCATCGTAATTTCTTATTCATGTTAACTTGGATGGTGAAGCCATAATACAATTCTCTGGCTATTCAAAGTAGTTCATTTGCTGATCGCAGCCTCATTTATTATCTGGTTTTGATAGACTGGATGCGTATTGGTGCCTTTACTCTTGACTCTCGAATGTCACTCCTGACTGAGAGTCTGAGTGGTCAACTGAAAGTCCCAGGGGAAGGAACCACAGAACAGATGCTGCAATCCACTGGTTCATGTATCATAAATGACATCAAAAGCGGTATCTGGATTGCAGGTAAGACATCATAGGTTCTGGAACTTGTCCACAAACGAAGAAAGATATAACGTGGCTTATCTTTCACTTGCAGATTTACAGCTTGTTCGTTGCCCTGTCTGTGACCTCAGTACCTGTGATGGTAAAAGTCTCTTATCAACTCAAACTATGTTAGGATGGATCAGTGTCTGCAGTAACTCAATTGCAGACTAAGACTTTTCTGGTTTTTTCACTGTGTAGGTACAATGCAAACACTAGATACAAGGCACATTGAACTGTTCCTGAATGAAGGATACAAAAATGGAAGCTGGGACTACAATCTTATTGGGTCTCATAAGTTACAGAAAGATACAAATGCAGCTTGTGGAGCCATATTTGATCTCAAACACCTTAAAGCATCTTCATCCTCAGGTAAGTTCAAGCCCAGTTACATTTCTTATCTTATGTTACATTTTATTCTCTCCTTTGACTCTCTCATGAATTGAAATCTTTATAGGTATCCTCCATCTCAAGTCTTGGACCGGAGAGCCAGATGATTCCCAACCCAAAGCAGTTATCACAACCCACGCAGTTGCTGTCCACACAAGGTTACAGAAAAACGAAGGTATCACATATATCTTCATATCAGTTTGCATAACTGAAGAGCAAAAAGAAACAAAAATTATAATTATTTACATAGAGATATATCCAAATGCAGGAATACTTGTGAAGTATCAGACGATGAAGGCAGGAACAGACGGTGACGTTGTTGCCATCAGAATCTCCCAGCAGCTACTCTGATCACAGTGTGTAATCAAGGTCACACAATAGAGAGCCTTAAGTATATCTCTGGTATGCAAAAATCCTTTTACTCTTCAGTAAAATAAAACTCTACTTCATTATATGACTTTTACATCTTTACAGTACGTTGCAAGAATAGCCTGAGAGCTTATTGAACTTATTGTCCACAAACCTTTACGCACCAATGAATATAAGAAGATTATTCAAGTCAACCATTCTAAACAAAACTAGGATTTTATATATATACTATTCTTTGACATTTTCCATTAACTGTCTACAAGTACTTATAATGAATATTTCTTATTCATCATCATAATGACGTACTCAAACCGTTCCGATATCTTCTTCTCCCTCTTCCCTCTCCTAAACGTATCAGAACACAAAACGTTGCCATTGTTAAAACAAATGTAAACTATGAAGTGAGATATTGAGACAAACCAGATGAGATTTCACTCTTACAGACTTACTTATTCCATCACAAGGAAAAGCGTATTGATCTCTCGCAGTCTCTGTAAACTGGATCCATCATACTCCCTTTGTTTTGGTAAATATATAGGAGAAAACATGTCATGTTAATATATGATGTCAAGCCATATTGCAACTCTCTCAGTCAATAGAACAGAGTTATGATAACATCCTCTAGTTTTATCTGGTTTTGACACTGTAAGAGTTTGAGTGGTAAGAAGTATTTTCTAATTCATCATAACTTTTGGAACTTGTCCACAAAAGGAGAAGATGTAACATGGCTTAACTTATTTATCAATCAGGAAACTGACGGTGTTGGGCTTCAAAAGTATCTAAAAGGCCCAAAAAATCAAACGTAAAAATAATGCACCAGCCGGGAATCGAACCCGGGTCTGTACCGTGGCAGGGTACTATTCTACCACTAGACCACTGGTGCTTCACGTGTCATCAAGAAAACTTAAAGTTATTATCTTTTCAAAACATAGATTTCTTGTAAGTTTATCCATAATCAAGGAAGGTCTCCTCCTAGGTTTTCATCAGATTTGAAAGCGAATCAATCAATCGGAAATCACCGGAGAAATTAGCAAAGCTCCTCCTTCATCAATAACAAGTAGAGAGATTTAATTTCTTCGAATCCAATAGAAACCCTCTAATAGATTTGCTTGCGTACGTATCCTCTCTCTCTCCGGTTAAGAGTTGAAGAGGAGCGATGAGGAAAGAGGAGAGTCATCATCCAGATAATAAAAGTCGGGTGGATCCGAATCTTCCTAAATGGGTCTGCCAAAAATGTCACCACTCCCTTACCATCGTCGGCGTTGATTCCTACGCCGGCAAGTTCTTCAATGATTCCCCTCCTTCCGGTTAGTTATCCCCTTCTTCTTCTCTCTCTCTTGAGCGTTTCATGTTATCAATTTTCCTATGGAATTTTCAGACTTGTAAAGATTCTCAGAATCAGACAGAACTGTGTGTAATGAATTTGTATGTATGCCTTCTTTGTCCTAATGACTTGTGTTATAAATAATTGTTATATAGGCTCTTCCCTCCGTGGAGCTATCAGTGTTCAAGAAATTGCTTAGATTAGAAGTTACTGCTATGAAATTACTAGACTTTATAAAGAGTTTCAGATTCAGACAAACTTGTGTTTAATGGATTTTGTATATATGCCTTTTTGTCCTAATGACTTGTGTGTTTTTGAGAAAAAAACTAATGTAATTGTATCATCCAGCAGCAATGCAAGGGTCTTCCATCCATGGAGCCAACAGTGTTCTTGGCTCAACACGTATGGACAACTCTTTTGTTGTTTTACCTCGACACAAGCCTCAAGCTCAGGGTATTCCTCCACGTCCTCGTGGGGCTTCTTCTCCTCAGCCTCATGATGCTGCAACCCACTCTGGGAAGGCAATGGAAGAATCGTTTGTTGTCGTTTATAAGTCTGAGTCAGCTTCTGATTCAGGAGGCGCTTCTCAAAATACGTTGTCGTCGCTTGAAGTGGGCCAGAATGGTCCGTTACATTCGAATACTTCTGGGTTTAATGCGACTATCAATGTCTTAACACGTGCTTTCGATATTGCTAGAACTCAGACACAGGTATGATGCTGTAAGGTTTTGGCAGATGTTCCTGATAGAATGAAGCTGATAGTATGTTACTTTCTGTTGTTTTGGTTCTCTCAGGTTGAACAGCCATTGTGCCTTGAGTGCATGAGGGTGTTGTCCGATAAACTTGAAAAGGAAGTCGAGGATGTGACGAGAGACGTGGAAGCATACGAAGCATGTGTTCAGCGGTTAGAAGGAGAGACTCAAGATGTGCTTAGTGAAGCTGATTTTCTCAAGGAAAAGAGGAAGGTAAACTTTCATTTTTCAGCATATTGTTCAACTTAAGCATATAATGTCAAGTAATAAATGATTTTTGTTTTTGTTTTTTCTTCCTGATCTACTTTAGATTGAAGAAGAAGAAAGAAAGCTTGTTGCAGCTATAGAAGAATCAGAGAAACAAAACGCTGAGGTAAACCGTCAACTGAAGGAGCTTGAGTTAAAGGGGAATCGCTTTAACGAACTTGAAGATCGGTAAAGCTCTCTCACTGTTCCTCTGTTGGCAAAGGATACATCTTCGATGCTCTCCTTTTTTCGATTTTTCTCACATGTCTTTGTTATAGGTATTGGCAAGAGTTCAACAATTTTCAGTTTCAACTAATAGCTCATCAGGTGCGTTGCTGGTGATACTCTTACCGTTCTCCCTCATGTCAGCCACTGAATGATTCTTTCACCTTCAGAGAGTTGATACTCTTAGAATAGGCTTTATATCAGCTTAGCACTTGTTTTTCTTAGTATTATTCGTGCTAACGATATGTCTTTGAAAACAGGAAGAGAGAGATGCAATCTTGGCAAAGATCGAAGTCTCACAAGCACATTTAGAGTTGTTAAATAAGACAAATGTACTGATTGATGCCTTCCCCATACGGTACGATGGAGATTTTGGTACAATAAACAATTTTCGACTTGGGAGACTCCCTAAAGCGCCGGTAAACGTTGCAACTATCTGTGTGTTTTGATGTGCATAAGCCTCTTCCTGCTCATATAAAGTCTAATAAAACTGGGTCACATGAAACGTTATCAGGTTGAGTGGGACGAGATAAATGCTGCTTGGGGACAAGCCTGTCTTCTCCTCCACACGATGTGTAACTATTTCCGGCCAAAGTTTCAGTATCCTTGTTAAGACCTCATAATCATTTTCGTTATTTTTTTGTGTGTGTTTGATACTATTTACTGCAAATGAAGTTTATCCTTAACCAGTATCCTTTTCTAAGATGTCGAGTCAAAATACAGCCAATGGGAAGTTATCCTAGAATTGTGGACAGCACCAACAGCACTTATGAGCTGTAAGCAATTCAGTTGTTTTTCTTTCTTCAGCACTTTTTACTAAGGAATGTGGATCATCTTCAGGTTTGGTCCTGTAAACTTGTTTTGGAGCACTCGGTACGATAAAGCCATGACGTTGTATCTGATATGTCTCAAAGACTTTGCTGATTTCGCAAATGCAAAGGATCAGGAGAACAATATTCCACTAGAGAAATGCCTCAAACTCCCATTCAAGTAAGTCCCCACACACTCGTTTCCAAAAACCTTTAGAGTTAAGCTATCTTCTGTTGTTAATGGGTTACAATCCAGAAGTTCTTATGTATATATATTTTCTTACGCAGAATCGAAAATGACAAAGTAGAGTCATATTCAATAACGCAGAGCTTCAACAAGCAAGAAAATTGGACCAAAGCACTGAAGTACACTCTCTGCAACCTGAAGTGGGCCCTCTATTGGTTCGTTGGGAATACTAATTTTCAGCCTCTCTCTGCCACTGTCTCTTTGCCTTCTGATGTATCAGCAGCTGGTTCCTTGTACGCCAAGCGAGGTCCTGCTTCTAATAACCCGTCTAGTAAACCCTTAAGAAACCCGTGAGGAGATACGTGGATGTAATCAGTGACTTTGTGTGAAGCATTTACTGTTATAACATCGAATAATAAGAAACACTGATGCTTATAACTTATTGTACAGCCACTTTTATATTGTGTATTATGATATAACCTCTTTAGTTTGTTAGTTTTCTAGCTCTGTGTGAAAGGTTTCTAATCTACACACAAAATCACCAAAATTCAAATTGTTACAAGTCAATTGTTGATATAAGTTTAATAGAATTCAAAAAGTATATCACTCATCTAGCAGAAGGAGAAGGAGCATAGGAGAAGAGCAAGCCTTGGCAAAGAAAGGACTACTTTAAATAAAAATAATGCTGAAGGAGCAGTTTGCAAGTTTAAACCTATTTATTATAAGTCTTTGTAGAATGTAATAGTAGAGGATTACAAGAAGACACAATCATCAAGTAACAACTGCTTTTGGTTCATTCTGAGCCTCTCTTATTCATAACTACTCTGATATATATAACAATAGTAGTTATATTTGTTATTCAAGTAAAAACAATGCTGCCTGTTTCTCTGGAGAAGATGTTTGTTATATATGGCCGTTCCCGTTTCAGTTCAAGGCTTCTCTTCATCTAAACTAGAACAAGGAGGTCCAGGTAAGGAATCCGCAAAAAACTCCTCTATTTGATATGCAAAGCAAAAGAAGAATGATCATAAAGAAAGCATCACAACAATATATAAACCAAATCTAGTTCACTTTTGATTCTCTTTTGGTTTTGTAATGAGACAAGACTAGTTAGTGTTTGTTTACCTATGTCCTCTTGGTCAGGAGAATCCAGCAAAATCTCTGAGTCAGATGGAAGAAACGGAGAGCCTGTATAGTTTCCTAAGTCTTCTAAATCTGCAACATACACATCTTTATCCAGCAACCAGCTCTTGTTATAACACAGACACGAGAAAAATTCACTTGCAAGAGTAAAACAGTGCTGTCTGATAATTGAAACAACTTACCTCCCAAGTTTGACAGATCTGCGGTTAGATCAGAAAGGCTAAAATCCCAGGGAATCTGATCAAATGACTCTGCGTTTTCCCCAGCTCCTCCTCCATCTGCTCCAACATCAGATGGGAACTCAGAATCAAGCACTGAAGTTTCCATTACCATGTCTGAAGCATCAAATGGAAAGTGTCCACTTGATGCCATGGAAGCTGGACTCACAGCCATCTCAGACATCCCACCACTGCTCTGTGGAACCACTTGATTAGGAGTTGCATCTTCCACGGTTGTATCAACCACCATACTAAGATTAGCAGAGAGAGATTTTTAAAAAAAAATTAAAGACAACGAGATTTTAACTTTAACTCTGCGAGTTGTTGGTTTCTTACTCATTCGTTGAGTTCATCCTCAATGGCTGGAAATGCGCAGGTGCAGGGACTCCGTTAACCACATGGCAGCTTGACATACCCGTTGGAGCAATATGGGGATGGGCTTGCACATGCATTTGAGGATGTTGTAGTACTGGATATCCAATTTGCATGCCAACTACTGTACTGCGAAGAAACAACGGTGTTAAATAACAGTGAAACCAAAACCTTTTACTTGTAATATACCAGGTAACATAGGGTCTTAGACTTTATTACCAGGTGCCATGGGATGCATTCCGTTTGCCATAGGTGCCAGAGGAATCTTTGGAGGATACTTCATGAGATGGTACTGGTGCTCAAGCAAATGATTGAACACAACTATTTGCTTCTTCAGCTTCAACCTTATGTAATAAGCCCTGAAAAACTCTGCGTTTCCTTCTTCCAGTTTCTGCCAAACTGATTTCACAGAAGAAAAGAATGGTCAATGTGTGTCACGCTTCAACACCCTAGTAACCTAGGGAAGCTCTCCCATTCATATTAAGTACAGAGAATGGAGTTAGGCTAATAAGAATAGAAGAAATGTTTCTGATGCAAAGAAACAAAGTGAAGAAAGAGACTTCAAGAACTTACCCAAGCTTGTAAATCCAGGCTCTACCCTTGCCCTAGTCAAGAGGGTCTTCACGACCTCATCTTTGTTCATGTACAACTGAAGACATCTTTCTATCAAATTCTGAACCTAAATCAATCATTGCATATCATCAGATGTTACACAAACTCACACAAACAAATGGAGACAGAGAGATAGGTTAAAGAAATAACATGGAGGAGGTCAAATATTATATGCTTACGAGTTCAATATCTTGTCTTGAAATTTTCCTACTATCATTGCTTGAAGCAGAAACAGAACCGGCATCTTGTATAGGAGGAGCATCTATTGATTGGTTAATTTTCTGTTCACCTTGGGACTCATGTGAAGCTTGAGTGGAAGATTGTACTTCCTGTGCGCACTGCAATTAAATAATATATATTTTCTATAACATTTCACTTTTTAGTAATCAAAAAGTATTGGTGAGACAGCTTTACTTGGACCAATAAGAACTATTGCTAAAACATTGTCCAGTCTCCTATATGAAAGTACTGATCTAACATGAATAAGCAGCTACAAGTGAACAATAACTACAGTTATTGATACTTCACAAAAAGGGAAAGGCATCTCAAAAAACCAAGGAATCTTAAGAAAAAAGCAGAAGTGCTTTGATGATCCTTGTATTATACAAGGAAATGTTACCTGTTCGCTCTTCATTACTGCTGAACCTAAACTGCTTTGATGATCCTTCAATCAGAACATCTTGGTCAGTTTTTTTGTTTAATAATTTTGAAAAATCAAAGATGAACCTGAATAACAAGAAGCAAGAAAAACAAGAAGAAAACAATTAGCTATATAGGCCCATAGTTCATCTACATACTAATACCTAACAGTTTGGTAGCTAAAATAGTCACAGCTAACAGTCTTTTTTTCTTTTTTCACTGAAGAATTCATTGATTCATAACAAACAATCTTTGTGCATTTCTCTCTTCTCTAGTCAGCTAACAGTCAAAGCAATACATTATTTTAAGCATACCAATAAAACAAGAGGAGGAAAAGTACAAAGAGAAAGCCTTTTTCCACAGTGATTTGTTAATTGTCAAACAAGAATGGAAAGCGAGTCCCTCAAACATTTGTTTAATAGAGTTCCAAATCCCAAGTAAAGCACATTACAGAATCTAACTAATAATAAACTATTTCATAAAGTTTAACCACAGAAACTAAGTCTAAACAAAAACAATAGTTCATCTCCAGTGTAGATTGTTTCACATTCACATCAACTAGAGCATCACAAGTCTCAAACTTGCAAAAAAAAAACACTATGAGAATATATTCAGATGATCTACATTTCAAATGAAGGTTGATAATTAGATAACTCCAGAAAGGTTTGACATTTGTGGGAAAAATTAAACAAGTGAAGAGCTTTCTGGATTACAAAAAAAGGGAAATCAACTGAGAAGAAGATTAACTGAGTAGTAGTAAATACCCAAAAATTTCAAATTGCTGGAGATTGAGATGGGTGAGAACAGAATAACAAAACAAAGATTTTTAAAATAGAAGAACAATAAACAACACCCCTCTCCCCACATGAACAGAAACACAGTCTAATAAAATATTCAAGAAAAAGGTATAAAGAGATTTATAGTGAGAACTATCGAATAAACAAATCACAAATAAAAAGATTCCAGCAGCGAATCTCACCTTGAACCCTAAAATCTTACACACTTAGAAAACAAAACTAGTAAAGTCGACAAATTGATTTAGATCCAAAAGTTCACTGAACGAGTCTTTCAACAATTCATATGAACAAGAAAGAGCTCTAGAGATAGAGAGAGAAAGAGCCCAAGTGAAAAACAAAACAAAAGCTGTCTGAAAATTCTTTTTTTAGTAGAAAATGAAAATGAAAATGAAAATCTGCAAGTAAGTCAGTAAATGTAAAAATGCAATAATAACAATAGATGTTAAGTTGACTACTGGACAAAGAAGAAGGAAACAATATCAGGAAAATATAAAGACATGTTGATGTTCCCTTTTTTAGTTATTATTATAGTATTAGGATAAGCATAACAATATGAATACATCTTTTAATTATATATCATTTACTGTGTAAATGTAAGAGAGGGGTGTGAAATTCGGACAATGAAAAGAAAACTCGATTTTTTATTCCAATTTACTTTATAAAACCAAACCGAACCAAACCGAATCAAACTATTATATATATACACGTACGTACGTATGTGGTCAAGTTGTTGATTGTTGTGTTACGACAAAGCATGGCCATGACCTGCTTCTCTGTGTAACTCTTTGGGAGTGGCATTTTCCATTATTTTGTGGTAAGGACCACTTCCTCTTCTCAAAACCTATACACAATACTAATTTTAAATTTCATATCCAATTTACACTTCTCATAACTAACGGTCATCTCATTTGAGGATCAATCCCAAATTTTCTGAAAGTTATAGACAATTTTTAATAACACACTTTTTAAAAACAAATTTGGAGATAAATATTTATGTAAATTATTTTTATTTTTATTTTTTGGAAATCATAAACCAATGTTTCATTTGTCTCTATTAATTCATGCTCTCACTCTGTAACGTTTTTCCTGGAAAAGAAAGAAGTAAATACTAAGAAATGGTTATGTCAGTATTCACTAGGCACCAAAACAAGATCTCAATTACTCAAATGTTGACTTTCCTTTCACTACAATTATTTTATCTTTAGTACTATAATATCTCTACGTTGCAATGTGTTCAACAATTCAACATGTCACTACGGCCAAAACACGTCCGAAACTACATTCTTCATGTTTTAGCAAAAAAAAAAAACACTACATTCTTCATGTTTCCTATATATTTTATTAAAGATTTTTAAATATTAGCGTTTATTTATTCAGATTAAAAGTTGTTCTTTCGTCGCTATTCATATTTTTCCTTTTTGTTTGGTTTCATCTGACTGATTGATTTGAGAAGGTGTAGACAGCATTGTATCTTTATCTTGACTACACTAATACAAAGTAGATTTTGCATACGAGACTGAAGATATAGGCGCAACGGGAATGATAGGCTTTTGCTCCGTTTCAATAAAATCATTCATAAGCCCACACTGAGCCCAGTAATGACCCACAACATTAACAAAGCAAAACAGCACACTGTTCAGAGACCAACCCCGAGTATGACTTGCCTACGATCATTGTTATGTTAACAGAGCAAAAACTGCAGCGTTGAGAGCTTGATCCGAAAGAAACCAGAGTTTACATGACACCATTCTAAGGTCAGTATTGATCCAACAAAGGTTACTTTTTACCTACAGAGGGTAATTTTCTGGATAATAATCGAAACAAAACTATAGCTAACAGTGTACGTTTTTTTTTTTCCATTTTTTCTAAAAGAAACGTAGACAAATTATTTCTTGAATTTTGATAGAAACAATAAGCCCTGAATTCTAAGTGTCCTCTATGTGGGCAAAAGAAGCTACATTTTCTATGGAAAGGAAAGAGAGAAAAAAAAAAGTTACCAAAACGTAGTTCGCTTTGAGAAAAGAGTCTTGCGTTTTTCTGTAACCAGCCAGCTTTTGGATCGCTTGAGTGATGCTTACCGACCTCTTGACTTGGTCTCCTTCTTTGTTGCTTGAACAGAACATTCCAGATTGGTCTTGAGGTTGATTAATTCGTGTCTTTGACTCTTCTTTTCTCGGCTTCACAGCTTTTTGCCTTCTTTTGACTGATTTCCAAAGATCACACTGTTTCTTCTAAGTTCTTGTGTTTATTCCAGCTAAGCTTGAGCACCAGCATTGCTGTTACTTCCCCCTGCTTGGTGTAAGTCAAGAGAAATCTCATCAAGAATGTTGTTTCGCTCTGAAACCAGACATTTGTCTGCAATTGGAAGACTACATTACCAAACTTTACCTGGGGAAGCGAGGCGAGGAGGGATCATCAGGTGAAGCAGACATATGAGCACCACGATACCTTGGCTGATCCTCAAATGCCCCACCAGCTCTGTCACTAAGATGTGTCGCTTCACCACCCGCAGGCCCAAACTCGAGATGTTCAGTTGGTGAGTTGTAAACAGAGTTATGATCGTGTGGATAATACATCATGACAGATGGACCGTTGTGTCCCTCTGAAGAAGTCGCATTGTTCTGCTTCATGCCCGGTGGCAGTCGGTACATGCTATAACCAGGAGCATCTTGTGAGCGAATAGGTCCGTTTCGAGATTGGTGAGAAGAATACGAAGACGATTCATGCCTATACGACGACCCCCAATGCCTATCAGATCGGTCTTGCCTTGGCTTATTATCAGCTTGGTTACGATTGCTGTGGCTACGCCCAGAACCCCGTGCCTTTGAATTATTCCAGTTCCCTTCTCTATCGCTGTGATGCTCGTTTCTGTCATGCCCATAATTCCCTCGCCTCATGCCGGATGTTGGCCGCTGCTCCCTAGGGAAAATCTTCTGCAACCAATTCAACACAAGTTTAGAGCAGTGTGACAAACCAAAACCTGTCATCAGTTTTATAACCAAAGATCCAAACAAAAGATAATGTAGAATCAGTAAAGGAGGAGATAGCAACGCTTCATCAACATATGAATACCATATAACAAACAAGAGCAAACGAACAAGATCTAAAAGCACAGCCTGAAACATGCCTAAACCTCCCAAAGTAGCAGACTTGAAGGCAAGTAGATTAAGCAGACAGATCATACTGTGAATTCATTCAAGACCCATATGCCACAAGACTGTCAAACATTTTATCGATAAGAAAATAACACAAAAGCTCATCTTTCATGCCTTAGGAAGTAGCTCAAGTTTGTCAGTTTGTAGAAATCTCACAAAACCTATGGACAGGGAACAACCAACACATCACAGGATTTGGAACGCAAGTATAAAGGAAGGGATTCCGTTCTTACAGGATTTGGAAAATAGGTCCCCGTCCCACTTCGATATCTGGGAGCTTCGTTAGCATAACGAGGGTAAATGTTAGGTGGCCTGGTAGAAACAGGTTGTACAGGAGCAACGGGTAGAATACGAGGTCCGTAGGCCATGAGCTGATTAACTACATTGGTGTAAGCAAGAGGTCTTCCAGGTCCATCCCATGGTAAACGCCCCTGGAGATAAGCAGGTGGCACTGCAACGGGAGCAGGATACAACACCGGCAGATGTTGAGAATTCTGGCAATAGCGGCCATACTGCAAATTTTGCCAATGGCTGTCAAAATCTCCATTTAGAATATCACTCTTGAGCTCTGTTGGTTCTACAAAAGAGCCAGCTCTGGTAGATTGCGAAGACATATTTAAATCAGACTGATCTCCCTTTGACGAGTCAAAACTTTTACAGGAATCATGATTATCTACTCCTTCATCCACACTGAGGTGGCTTGCCAAAGTATCAGATGCAGCATTACCACCAGCTTGATAATTGTACATTGGAACCATTGTAAAGAATGGAACAGGTGGCCCAGTGGGATAAAAAGTATATCCCGAACTATCGGCTTCGTTTTGTTGCATGCCATGGCCAAGGATAAATGGAGCAAGAGACACTGGGGATTCTGATCCACTTGCCTGAGCTAGTTCATGACCATGTATTTGATGCCTCTGAAGTTGAAATGAAGCAACAGTAGGCCGAGGGCCCAAATCCCTTCCTGTTGTTTCATTGCTTGATACAGGAATCCATTCTCTGTTATCATCTTCAACCTGGATTGAGTGCTCAGGAACACTCTTCCCTTTTCCATACAGTGCGGGCACAGCCCCAGAAGCTACTTTCCTATTCCGTTTATCCCTAGCTGGCTTTGAGCCCCTTGTAGTTGATCCATCCCAAGAGCTTTCCGATGAAGTCCTGCTTCTAACGGAACTAGCACAAGAAACAGATCTAGAGCCTGCATTTCTCTCCTCACTCTGAATCAGACTGCCTCTGACTGGAGAGTGGGAATTTTCTAAATCATCTCCCCTTGTTGACCGTATTTTACGACTTGAGGGTACAATAACGTGCTCTGCAGAAGATGAATGATGTTTATCGTTTGCCTGATGCATTCCATCGTGACCATTTTCAAGTCTAAAACTATGAGTTCCGCTTTCTTGCTCGTGCCAGTGCTCATGGTCAGACTCGTCAACATTCACTTCTGGAGACCCCATATCTTCATTACCAGCTTTGCTCAGCTTGTCTGAGTTTGGACGGGATCCACTGGGAAGATAATGGGTGAATGGTGAAGCAAAGTTTTGCTGAAATTGTACATTAGTACTCCAAGGTGTCTCCATGAAAGGAAAGTTAGAAGGAACAATACCAGGCACATTCCTCTGACTATATCCCATTGAAGCTAACATGGCAGGTGTAATTTGCAAAGGTATGTGGCCCGTAGAAAAATTAAAAGGAAAAGGAAAGTGTCCATTAAAACCTTCCCGGGTAAAAGATGTCATCGAGTTAACAAGATCTTGCTCTTCCTGTTGCATTCCATGTTCCCCTGCGGTAGAAAAATCTTCATTCACGGAAACTGAACCTAAATCATCATAACAACTGTTCACTGCGCTGCTCATGTCAGCAGTACTATCAGGACTTCGAGAGGATGGTGTATGCCTAACTGACGATGAGTCAGCAGCATATCTGATATTGCTTGACAAACTTTCAGACTCCATATTATTTTTCCTGATATTTTCAGCCCTCATAGAATTAGGTTGGCGTTTTCCAGCTTCTGGGGCTCTACTGCGCCTTGGTTGCAAAAGAGCTTCACCATATGTCTCAGTAAGCTCAGGGCTAGACCGCGTTCTGGCAAAGAGATGCCTCCCATGAAAACTGTTCACCATGATTTCTGGCTTAACAGTTTTCTGAAGTTTATCATTTGGAGAATTTTGGTTAGAACGAACTTCTTGAGCAAGTTGGTAAGAATTGCCACAACTCTTTTGGTTTTGATATGTTGCTTTAGATGTAACTTCTGTTCCACAGTTACTCTGTTGAGAGGGCATACTGCGAGCTCCTTGAACCGCAGCAGAACGTATGGAATTTTGGTTTCTTTTGCTGCTTGAAGAACTACTAGCATTTTCAGCTTGAAGACAAGGCTCAGGATTTCCCAGTCTTGATAGCCATAGGTCATTTCCAGGAGCATCAGGACGACAACCACTGCCATGTCTTTGCCATGTATTCATAAAGAATTGGTTAACCTCGTGAATCATATTCTCCTTAGGACATTCAAATAACCTAGTCAACTTCTTGGCACCAAGAGTAAATGCACTTCGGATCCTAAAGAAGTTACCTGCCACAACAATTGAACAGCAAAAACAAAATCCAAGCATGTAAACAAACCAACATGTTTGTGCATCTTCTAGCTTCATATTGTATAAAGAAATAATAAATACAAATCTGAAACAGGCAGCACCTTTACTAACACTGCGTCCAAGGTTGTTGTTTTCACGCAAAGGGTCTATGACATTGAAATGCTTGGAAAGAAAAGGCTGCCCCTGTGTGTCCTGAGCGACAGTGTTAACTGCATAAGCTCTACTACAATATTTGAGAAACGCTTCGTTACGTCGTAACTCTCCAACATCTTTTCGAGGAGGCTCCGCTGCAAAATTGCGTAGCAAGACAATCAGTACTAAAGACAGTTAGATGCACAATTAAAGCAAAGGTGAGATAGACAGCATTTGTAAATACCTGTTACATCTGGCAGTGAACTAACTGGAACAGGGCCCCAGAGGCTAATACAAAAATTCTGCCAGTCGAACTTACTAAAGAACTCAAGAAAACGATAGAGAACCTACAAATGCAAGCAATCCTGTCAGACAATTTAACGAACCATTCTTGACAGTATAGAGACAGTTTAATAATGTCACTACCTCGAGGGGTCCAGAAAATGAGTTGTTGAAAACATGAAATATGTAAAGAACCAAGGTTTCCAGGGCATATGTTGAAATAAGCCCATGGTGAGCTCCCAATATCCGACTCTCGTAATAACACCAGGCTTTAATCAATATGATACTACGCTTGAATAAATGGTTCTGGTTTATAAACTGATCAACCTGCATAGATAACAACATAAAGGTATAGAGATTAAAAGATCTGCCAAATTCAGAAAGAGAAAACTAGTGGAATGTTCTCTATGGTTGACAGCTAACCTGGTCAAGGAAGCATAGTGTACACAGCCCTCCAATCTGGTTGAAAGATATATCCACCACAATATTCTCCACCAGGCACTTAATTAACTTCACCTGAAACATTGTACCCGCAAAATCTTAATAGAGAGTCTTATACTTCCAACAATGCTCATAGACCAAACCCAGAAAAGAAGAAAAACGAAGCAATATCATTAGGGTCAAGGGGGAATACTTCTGCCTGAATATACTGAACTTCTTTGACATGAAATTCAGCATTCTCATTCTTCTCTTCCTTTTCCAGCATATCACGAACCAAATTAGCCCAGGAATCCTTCAGATTCTGGTTCGTGCTGAAGGCTGTTAAGTCGATGTCTCCATCCGGCAAGTAAGTCTTTAGTGGTACGGATCCAAAAGTAAAGATCTGGTAGACATGAAAAGTGATACATAAAGTCAAATATCGTCAATGAATTAAGAACACGTTACAAATCCGCAAGCTTTATCTGGAAAACAGGAGCAAAACAGCAAACAAACAGTCACACCAACCACCACCAAAAAAGAAAACCCACCTCAACCTGAAGAGGGAAGCATTCCATGATAAGCCTCCGCACGTATCTAGCAACAGCATTTCGACGATCTTCTGAAGGCGGATTAGGCTGGATGCAAGCAATGAGCTCAGCGGTTCTTTCCTCCGCAATGGCCCATCTTTCCGCATCGAGAGGCCGTGTCACAGATGCAGACATCCCCGGCAATAGCCCATTCGGAAACAAGCCACTAGGTGACAACGGCGGAGAAGCCGCCCATGATTCATTCTCACCCATGCAAATCTCTCCCGTCAAAGTCACCAACTTTCTATCACCTCTGACGTCACCCTCTAATCTTATCAAAGACTCTATACCACAACCGTTACGGTTACTATCAAGCAACCATTAGATTGTCTCTTTCGCCGATTCAAAGTCACGGAAATGGAGTAAATCTAATGGCTACGAACCGCGATAACCTTCGATCTGCCCAGATTATCTACCAAAACCTGATGGCTAAGAATCTAACCGATTGCGTACGATTGAGTCTCCAATCGCAAAGAGTGGGAATCGAATTGAACGATAACTAAGCAGGAACAAACGAAGAGGAAGAAAGGAAAACCCTAGGAGAAAGATTCTAAAAACAGAAAGGAGCGGAAATGAATAAGAACCCTAGGATTAATCCAGAGAAAATCTAGGACGAATCGAGAGGGCAAATGCGAGATTCATCAAAGGTTAAACTCAAATCGGTGATGATGAAGAAACGAAGAAGACGATGTATATATGGATTGATTAGGTTTTTGTTATCTTCTTCTCTCTGCTGATATTCTTTTTCTGCTATCTCTGTTTGTTTCTGGGAGAAGGAGGAAAAAGTGGGAGTGTTTGGTGACGGGGATAGGCGGGCGATCTCAGGGGTGTTTCCGTACTTTTCGAAATAAAAAACATTTAAATATCAGTATTAATTGTGCTAATTATCATTTGTAAAGTAGAGAGTCACACACACAATAATAATAATTAATTTTTTGTTTTCGTTAGTAATAATAAAAACAATTAAAATGGTGAATGTTACGTATTTCTATTTTGAGTATGCAAATATTCCACGTGGTCACTAATTTTTCTTATGGATGAAACCATTCCATAAAAGTCATTGAAGTGACTTTATCGACCTCTATCTCTTTGGTTGATTTAATTTTGATGTGTATATCAGGTATCGCTTTCGTTTCTGCAGACATAATTTCTTCTAAGTTTGTAATGATTTATGAAATGTTATGTATTTCTTGGCTAATCAAATGCGAATAATAATTATGATATTGCTGAGGATTAGTTTTCTGTTGGCTCTAATTAGTACGCATGATTTATTTAATGGGCCTGCTCAGTGGAGTATTAGGCTTAACTGTTTCTTCTTAACAGGCCCATGAATATTTTACGGCTTCGTCGTGAGGAGTATATTTGAATACACCAAAAGAAATGTAAACAAAACGCACAACCAGAAGAGATTATATTTGAATATACTCTCTATGTGAGTTGAATTAAAAAAGAAAGATAATGAATAAGAGTCTTTGAATTTTGGATACACCACTATAGTAAGACTCTTCATCGGATCTTCCTTACTAGCTAGCAGAGCCTAAGAGATATATAGAGAAAAAAAAAAACGTAAGAATACAGAATACCCTATGTGCAGCACTCTGAACATATGGGGACTTCTTGGAAAGTGCAACCTGTCGAGAATAAGACAAAATTGTGATTCAAGTCCATGGTCAAGTCAAAAGCAGACACAGTTTGGTTAGAACCTGTATGCTTGCAGGTTCCCACTCAATGAAGTTAACAAGCTTCTTTTCTCGAATCCTCTGCAAACTCTCATGCACCTAGTATCAAGTAGCGAACACAAACACATCAGAAATCACATCAACAAGACATAACTTATCATATTTACCAAATGCATTGCAGACTAAAGAGCTCTCGAGGAAGGTCCTTATGGCTAAAATAATGTAGGAGGGGTTCGCAATAGAAGAATACTAATAAGTCATAACTTCATGCGAGCAAGTTACATATTGTTTGGAGTCCATTTTCCCACTACTATTTTATGTGCTTTTGATTGAGAACGAGGACCATGATGCAATTCTAAACTCTTAAGTTATAAAACTGCAAGAAATGTTGGCATTTTCCAGAAATGATGTCAATCTTGTTATGCAGCATAATACTAAAATGGTAGTTCTTAAGACTTTCTTATAGATGAAAACTAAAAGTGGAAGAAATGATTTTTCCTCTGTTTCTTCTGGACCAGTGTACATAATATTTATTTAGTTACAAATAAGATAGCTAAATAAAAGTTCACGGTGAAACAAAGGGATTTATCCTGCTCATTTTTTTTGTTAATGTACATTTTCCAAATTATGGATCAATGTGTGTGGTTTAAGAGCAACATTGGATTCAAAAAATAGAAAAAGAGGGACTTCCGGTTCAGTATAGTCGGCTTCGAAGAAAGGCCCAACATATAGTTGTTAGTAGGCTTAGGCCCAACGGGATACATATATAATTGATTGAGATTCAGCGACAGTTTGAAAAAAAAGAAGAAGAGCAGCAAACCCTAAACTCCTCCTTCCTTCTCATCCATCAACCCATAATGTCCTTCCTCCGGCGCATTGTCCAGAACCGAACCTTATCAAAGGCAGTTCCGGTGGGGAAGCCTTTGATCCCTTTCCCACTAGGAAGAAGAGACCCTTCGTCACTCCCTAAAATAGAACCAAACCGCGACGAGATCGACATGGATCGCCGCCCAATACCTCTACGCTACCGAGTCACAGCAATGCTCGAGTTGTCTAACCTCGACAAAGCCGCCGCCTACTCTCACCACGCTGTCTCTGAAAAGTATCGTGTCGAAAGAGACACTGTCTTCATCTGCAATTCAGTTATCGGAGCCATGTGCGACGCCAAACGTTACGACGAAGCCATCTCTCTCTTCAACTACTTTTTCAACGAGTCTCAAACATTCCCCAACATGCTCTCTTGCAATCTCATCATCAAAGCTCACTGCGACCAAGGCTGTCTCGACGACGCTCTTGAGCTTCACCGTCACATAGTCCTAGACGGACGTTTATCTCCAGGGATGGATACTTACGTGATACTCACGCAAGCCTTGGTTGATGCTAAAAGACTCGACGAAGCTTGCGTTTTAGTGGCTTCCATGGAGCGTTGTTATTTCATGGCCTACGACGTTCTCATTCGCGGGTTTTTGGATGCGGGGAGATACGTAAAGGCTAGCCAAATATTCGAGGAACTCAAGAGTAAACTCCCGTGGAGAGTATATCACAAGGCAACGTCACTCTACAAGGTATCGTTGATGGAGTATTGGTTCAAGCAAGGCAAAGATGAGGAAGCTATGGAGATATACAAGGCTTTGGACATGACTGAACTGATGAACACCATTGTCGGAAACAGGGTTTTGCAAGTTTTGGTGGAGCACGGTAAGAAAACCGAGGCTTGGGAAGTGTTTGATGAGATTGTAGGATTATGCGATCCCGAGACGTTTGGTTTAATGATGAAGTCTTTCAGTGATCAAGAGGAGGATATACCGCTTTGGAGGGCTAGTGGGACGTGTTATGGAACCATCATCGCGTGTCTATGCGAACAAGGGAAGATGTCGGAGGCAGAGGAGCTGTTTGCAAAGATGTTTTCAAACCGTGAGGAAGTGGAATTGATGGTGGGACCTGACGTTTCAACATTCAGAGCAATGTTCAATGGGTATGTTATGGCTGGGAGAGTCGATGATGCTATGAACATGTTGAACAAGATGAAGATTTCAAATCTTAGAAAGCTTGCTATCTATCGAGCCACATAATATATATATTGCTTCTTTTTTTTTTTAATTTGCTCATATATATGTTTTACATTTGAGAGTTATAAGACTAACAAGATTTCTACTTAATTAGTTATACCCGCAGAGTTTTTTCACATCACAATGTTCCATCTTTTTAGTTATCTTATGTTTTCTTATTTAAAATGAATATCATTTACTAGGTAACCTGTTCCAAAACAGACACATAACTGAAAGAAAAAATGTGATGAATACGAATGAGAAATAAAAAAGTCCGACAAGGGGTCGTCAACTGGTAAACCAAACCAATCCGAAAAACAGAAAAAAAAAGAAAGTTTTCATTTTTTTTTCTAATTTGCCATCAGACATGTTTACTTATGGTTAGAGAGTTTTTAGAACAATTAAGATTTTCTTTCTATATATATTAGATTCGGACATTAATTGATTAATGTACTTAAATCCCTTTTTTGTTTACTTGCCGAGGAGGCTAAGAATATAGAAAGAATACATATTTTTTTTTTTTTTGGTCAAAGAAAGAAAGAATACATATATATATATGTATATTCGAGGAATAAATATATGTCTCTGTGATCTTGTCCTAAACCCTAACACTTGTTTTGTAATAAAAAAAATAATAATAATGTCCCTGATCCGGCGCATGATTCTTGGTCGGCGCAGCTTCTGCACTTTCTTCGTGCCAAGAAACGCTGAGGACATAATGGAAAACCCAGATTGCCGTTCTTGGGAGCTAAGCTCGAGAGTCAGCTACCTCGCCAATTCAGTTGGCGACTTAGTCACGGCAACGAGGTACTCTCTTTTGGCTGCCTTCAGCAGACCCGACGACGAACCGGAGGTTACACTTCAAACATGTGAAACCATCATCGGAAGCATGGTGCGTGCTAAAAGACACGAGGAAGCTTACTATCTCTACGATTACTTCTTCAACAAGCATACGCTCAAACCCAACAGCAGTTGCTGCAACCTCATCATCGAGTCTCGTCTCCAACAAGGTCTTGTTGACGAAGCTCTTGATTTCCACCGAACCGTCAAGGGTATGGTCCCTGACTACCCAAGTGAAGCTAGTTTAAGGGTATTGACTAAAGGTTTAGTCCGCTCTGGTCGATTTGACCTAGCTCAAGCCTTTCTTAAGGGCAGCTCTGATACGTTTCCTGATCACGTTGCGTTCAAATATATGATTCAAGGGTTCCTGGCTGTTGGGAATTTAGACAAGGCCAATCACTTGTTTGAAGAATTCAAACGGTCGCTTTCTTCTAGTATTGCTCTTCGTAACAAGTCTACATTTGAGTTTCTCCATCAAGACTGTCCACTATATGAACATTCACGATATGCATATCCAGAATACGAAAACAGAGTTGCATTCCTGATGGCCACATTCATGGATTACTGGTTTAAGCAAGGTAAAGAGGTGGAAGCTATGGAGTTATACAACGAGTCTGTTCCTGCAAACAAGTTACTGCTTTGTCCAGAAACTGCCAATGCCCTTTTGAAAGTTCTGCTCAAACACGGACAAAAATCACATGCTTCTGCATTGTACAATGATATGTTAGCTCAATGTAAAACCCGCTTCGACACCATTATGGTTCAGACAATGTTGAACGAGTACTGTAGTAGCGAAAGCGGCATTGTGTCGGAACCTAAGTCTCGCCTTGCGTATTCACTTGGTTCTGGTGACAAATTCGTTCCAGACACTACTTTGAAAACTATCTTAGACTCTCATATCAAAGCGGGAAGAATCGATGAGGCTCTTAAAACCTCCAACAAAATGTTCGACGTGGCTCTAAAGGAAGTCTCCGAACAGTTTAACCCGCTCTAATGTTTTTTTCTTTGACTAGTAATGATTAATGTTATTTCCTACTCTTGATTAATGTTCGTTTTTTTTAAAGTTTTTATTTTAATCTAAATTGAATTTTTATGCATCAAACAACAAATATTCGATCAACCATTACATGCTGCCACCGGACTCCACACCATACAACATTATAAAGCAAAACCATTTAAGGTTTACGTGCCAAAACGCTTTCTCGTTAAAGGAAAAAAAATCATATGGCTTTACTCTGGATTTTCATTTTAGAGTGCCAACTTAGGATCCACAACACCGGAAGCATTGCCTGCACCAGTTAAAAGCTGTTCAGGATCCTGAGAAAGACACACAGAGTAGACAATTACGGTTTAGTGTTCCTCCATAACGGTGACCATAGATGCGAAAAGCTTAGTTTACATTACCTCAATTCCCCATTTGATGTAATCTGGAGATTCACAGGCCTTATATTCATCTACCAAACTTTCAATGATGTCCCTTGCTTCATCAAACTCTGAAAGATCATTGTCCTGTCCACATCCACAATACACATATACATTCTCATGATTAATACTCACCAAACATAAACGCAGGACATCTAAGCAGTCATGTCAACTTACAGCAAACATGGGAAACTTTCGGTAATTGTCAAGAAAAGCTTGCTTTTTCCTCAATTTCTCGTATTGGCTCAAACATTTGCTGAATAGGTGTCTGATACTCGTGTGGCTTGCTAACATAAGCCCACTCACCTGAAATATCATTTTTACAAATAACATTTGCCTGCCAAACATCACAAAATACCCACACACACTTCGATTTGCTACCAACTCAACTTCCATCGCCAGATTCCAACTCTGTATATTCATCAGAATACTAACAAGTCCAAGAAGTGACCTGCCAAAAGATGAGAAAGGGCAGAAACCACAAATATCCCCAAAGCACCGAACAGAGCATAAACAACTTAAATAGTTTTAAATGTTATGAACTTGCAAACAGATAAAGGTTTCAATGTTATGAATCCTCCCAAAAGCAAAAGCAAAAGCAAACAGAAACAGATAGATAAGGGTTCTCAATTACACAATCAAGCAAGCCCTAGCATTTAAAAATAAAACAAGATCTTCCTTCCTTCCTTCCTTCTTCATCTTCCATGTTCCATCCTGCTTCCCAAATACACCCAAAAAAACACAGTTAGCCAAAAACGACCAAATCAGAAACCCAAAGACATTAAAAAAAAAAGGACTGATTCACCTGCTCCTACTTCTTCTTAACACTTCTAGGCCACTTCAACCCATGCTTTGCAAGCCTCCAGTGAGTTTTGTCCAGAACAGCATATTTAAACTTCTTTTGATCCAAATAGTTGACCAGATCCTGAGCATGTGTGATGGTTTCCAACACATCCTGAGCTTGTGGGATGGTTTTCTTAAGATCCAACACCTTCTGAGCTTTTGTGATGGTTTCCTGAAGATCCAACTGAAGTGGTTTGAGGGTTTCCTGAAGTTGATTGAGGGGTTTCAGAAGATCCGACACATCCATAAGACCCAACACATACTGAAGTGGTTTGAGGGTTTTCTGAAGTTGATTGAGGGGTTTCAGAAGATCCGACACATCCTTAAGACCCAACACATCCTGAAGTGGTTTGAGGGTTTCTTGAAGTTGATTGAGGGGTTTCAGAAGATCCGACACATCCTGAAGACCCAACACATACTGAAGTGGTTTGAGGGGTTTCAGAAGATCCGACACATCCTTAAGACCCAATACATCCTGAACTGGTTTGAGGGTTTCCTGAAGTTGATTGAGGGGTTTGAGAAGATCCGACACATCCTGAAGACCCAACACATGTTGAAGTGGTTTGAGGGTTTTCTGAAGTTGATTGAGGGGTTTCAGAAGATCCGACAGATCCTTAAGACCCAACACATGCTGAAGTGGTTAGAGGGGTTTCAGAAGATCCGACACATCCTTAAGACCCAACACATCCTGAACTGGTTTGAGGTTTTCCTGAAGTTGTTTGAGGGTTTCCTGAAGATCTAACACATCTTTTGCAGACAAAGGTTTCACACCAGGGTAAGGGACGCAACGGCTGAGAACTGAGTTGATTGTTGCTTCATTCTGTGCATGTGTAAAGAATTTGAGAACATCGACTGCATGCTTAATGTAGAATGGGGTCCTCATCCTAGCAAGAGCATCGACTACAACTTGGTAGTGCCTAGGATCAGGGTCAATTCCCTGTTTCCTCATGTACAGAACCCATTCACAGACCTTGTTCGGTTCACAAGCCAGGCTGAATCCCTCCAAAAGAATCGCGTACGTGTCACTGTTAGGACGACGGGTTTTGATCATCTCAAGAAAGAATCTCTCTGTCTTCCAGGGATCATGCCTTGAGTAAGTGGTTAACAACTGGTTGTAGAGAGCCTTTACTTTGGTTTCTGCACTCTGGAAGAGTTTCTCAGCGTCTCTCATCTCTCCTGATGGCAGATACAGTTCCATGAGAATTCTGAGATTCTCTACATCTTCTGTCATTCCCGTTCTGACCGCCAATGCGTGAACCTGTCTGAGTTGGCTGATAGACGTTTGCATGTTGGCAGAAACAGGAGGCAAGAATTTGAGAAATATAGTCACTAGCAAACTGGGATTCCTTGTTATTATCCATTCTATCAGATGAAGTGAAGTCAAGACCAAGTCGTCTATTTTCTTCTTCAGAAATGGGTCCTCCCATCCTGTTTTGGTATTAGCTCGTCGATAGAGAACAAGGAGAAAGGGGTAGCAAGGAATGGCTTTAGAAAACTCTACCACAGAATTGGATCGAGCAAGCTGTCTTGGAATGAAATCCTCATAGTACGCAACCCAAGATTCTACTTCCTGCAAAACCCACCAAAGATATTGTTTTTTTTTTGGTCAAACAAGATTTTATAGATAACTAGTCTCCATTAGAGGAGGAATTGTTTACAAAGATGATAACAAAAGCCATACTGGCTAACAACTTTGCTGCAACAAAAGGCAAGCAAAAACATAAAGATAGAAGCAATCATTATACATAAACAACTAACATTGCAGAGACGTCCTCGTATCTCGACAACACTAGGCTTAAGCAGTGGAATGACGCCATGAGAAACAAAGAACACAATCAGTGATCTAATGCTTGTGATTGGTACTGCAACTAGTGCAGGAATAACAATCTTAACAGTGGCTACAATAGCAAAGGTGAGGTGACACCAAGAAGCTGAGCCTTTGAACAGTACAGAGAACGAATCACCTGTAGCAAAATTTTCCAATCCAAAGGTTGACCGTGCAACACATGAGCAGCAACGATACAAAAACCATGGTAATAGGGAAGTTGAAGTTGGTTTCAAAAGAGTGGTGATAATGAAGATCTGAAACCACAACCAAGATGAAAATCTGAAAACCAACATTAAATACTCCACTCTAAAAGAAGTTAGACATATCTGAAACCATGAAGTAATAGGCAAAGAACACTCTATAGCAGAGTAAAAGGAAGTACTAGCCAACGAACACTCTATAGCAGAGTAGAGAATAGACTCAACTATCATGAAGGAATCAATAGTTGGATGGAAATTACCGCATGGAAAAGGATAAAGTAACAACGGTCTCTTTGGCGAGGGAAGTCCAGCGGCAGCCACATACTTGGGAGTGCGGTGAGATAACAAACTGCACACAACAGGAGATGGACATCCATAGATGAATGATGAAGCACCAGGCGAAAAGAGGGGGATATCACCGCTCCTAGACTCAGTTGTTGAAAATGGAAATTCCAGATCTAGGGTTTGGACCAACGCTCGAGGAGATAGGCTGAAGAAGGAGAACATGAAACAAAGAAGCAGAGCAGGTGCATCCGGAGGGTCTGGTGGTTCTGGCGGCTCGATGGGAGAGAAGGATCCAAGCGAGAGGAACTTACACGGTGGTGGATCCGGAGGAGGTCTGAACCGCGGCGGGAGAGGGGCAGTCACCATGAGGAACATGAAGGAGAGGGCTTCTTCAGCGAGGGAAAGCTAAACGGCGGTGATGGAGTGGAGCAGATCCATCCAAGCGGCGCACATCCTAGGGCGAACTCTCTGTTTCTTCGTTTCTTAGTTTTATTGTGTGATTGTTATTTTTCATGCAAGTGTCAATGTACATATATGTTTGTCAAAACAGAACTTCAATCACGTTTTCTCCTCTTCATCCATACATAGTCACACACAAAGCAAAAGCTTTTTGAAGAACAAACAATGATGCAATAAATAAGAAGAATTGATGGTTTAATGGTTTGTGTATTTTAGAGTTTTATTAGTTTGTATATATATTAACATATTATTAATCCACAGTCAGTTTTGTCTCTCTCTCAAGGCCGGTCCTGAAATTTAGGAGGTTGTAGGCGATTTATTAAAGATTTTAACTAATTTTTTTAGGTTATAAACTTGGAGGTCTACAAAATTTATTTATCTATTTTGGAGGTCTACAAAATTTATCAAATTTATTTTGGAGACCTATGTCTATGTAAATTTTTCAAAAAATTTGAAGGCTTAAAAACAATATTTCATCCGGTTTTGTCCAGAACTGGCCCTGCTTTCTTTATGTGTGTTTTGTCGTGAAGGACAATAATAGTCTAAACAGAGTAACCACGACTACTATAAAATAAAAGATTAATGGCTCTTTTTAGGAGTCTCTTGTGAAAAGAGGATTTGAATTTTGAAGCTTAGGGTATTAGATTTCCGATATTTGTTTTTGTTTTTTCTTCTTTATTTTTCTATCGTATTTGAAATCCGGGTGTGTAAGTTACAGAGGTGTAAAAAGAAATGTTACGGAGGTGTAAAAAAAAATGTTACAGAGGTGTATCAACAAAGGTATATCGAAAGTATATTAAATTATATACATTTACTTACGATTGTTTGCGGTTGTGACAACTTGTTCTGCGGATCCCGTTCAAATAGTTCTGTAGGATATCGATCTTAATTTTTTATTGTGAGAAGAAACGCCTCCACATTCACCAATAGGTTATTGATGAGCTTGACATTTTTGTGGAAGAATTGTTAAAGGGTCAGGTCTTGAATTCAAGGAACGGTAAGCGCATCAATAATTTACCGGTGGATGTAGAGATATTTTTTTTACAGTAAAAAATTAGGGTCAGTATCCTACAGAACTGTGAACCGAGTCCATGGTACGGACTGTGACAGTGATATTTGTCCATAATCGATATTAATTTTGCTAAAAGTTAAAAATTGATATGAATACAAACATAGTCTACTATTAGAAGTTTAGAAAAATAACGTCACTTTTAATCAGTAGGAAGTTTTTTGGAAAGAAAAAAAAAACTAAGATCATCTCCATTGAGGGGTTCTTAGGGAGGGGTTCTTAACTTTAACAAAGAAAAAGTTAAGAATCGATTTTTAAATCCTTATTTAACCCTCGGTTCTTAATTTTTTCTTTATTAAAATTAAGAACCGGCTTTTAACTTCCGCTAAGAACCCCTCTCTAAGAACCTCTCAATCCATATGTTCTAAATCTATGAAACTATTGTTTGTGGAACCTAAAGTATAGTACAAAAAGTTAGCATACGCGTCACGTGAATAGTGAAGGCAGCTAGTGACTCTCGCAGACGCGGTCTTGATCCACAACTGATCTTTGACACTTTCTCATACTTTTCAAGATGTAGAATTTTAACTAGACTTCTCCATTGAAAATGTCAAACATAAGATTGCATACTATATAGTATTTATCCTAGGACGCTCGCCTACTATCAAGTACTATATATATAGTATTTTCTCCAAGGCCATTTGTTTTCATCATAATTAAAGATGGAACCTGAGAGAAAACGATCGACAGCCCTCCACACGTGTCATCCTTGCCGGCGTACTATCCCCTACAGAATCTACGCCGTCATTCACACGTGTGGCATCATATCCCTCATGTACAACCATGCACACTCACTTGCCACAGCAGACACAACTCTAACAACATCTCTTCTTCTCATCTCCGACGTCGTTCTCGCCTTCATGTGGGCCACCACAACGTGCCTCCGGTTCAACCCGGTTCACCGGACCGAGTACCCTAATAAATATGTTGCTAAACCGAAGGAGGGCTTTCCAAAGCTGGACGTGTTTATATGCACGGCTGATCCATACAAGGAGCCTCCGATGATGGTGGTGAACACTGCTTTATCAGTGATGGCTTACGACTATCCGTCCGATAAGATATCGGTCTACGTATCGGACGATGGAGGATCCTCGTTGACTTTGTTTGCTTTGATGGAGGCAGCTAAGTTCTCTGAGCATTGGTTGCCTTTTTGCAAGAAGAATAATGTTCAAGATCGGTCCCCTGAAGTTTATTTCTCATCAAAATCTCAATATTGGAATGATGAAGCTGAGAATATTAAGGTATGTATATAAAAGAACATACGATATTAATGCTTTACTTAAATATTTTACAGAAAAAAAAAACTATATACAAGATAATCGTTATACGTTGAAACAGACGATGTATGAAGATATGAAGAAGAGAGTAGAACATGTTGTGAATAGTGGCAACGTTGATACTCATCACTTAACCAAATCTGATCAATTCTATGATGTCTTCGATTTGTGGACCAACAATAATTTCACTCGCCATGACCATCCTACTATTATTAAGGTATTTTATTACTCAAACTATTTCATTTCGAACCAAGAAGTGGACATAGTCAGATGAAACATTCACATCTAAATTGTCAATTCTATTAAAATTAATTTTAAAATGTTTTATGACCTTTCAAAACAGACATAAGGTATATAGTATCATTCAAAATGCCTTTTATACATAATAATATCTCATTTTAATTGGTGGGTACGTATAGGTGCTACAAAACAACGAGACAGAGACAATGCCAAACCTAATATATGTATCAAGAGAGAAGAGTAGAGCTACACCACATCATTTCAAAGCCGGTGCTCTTAATACCTTGGTTAGTATCAACTAAACACTACCTTAAACCAGCTTTCGGTTTGGTTAGCTAGAATTTCGGTTTAATATTTCGTTAACCATAAGTTTTATTTTCATTGTAGTTACGAATATCTTCGGTGATGACAAACGCACCAGTAATTTTAACGCTAGATTGTGACATGTTCTCAAACAATCCAAGAACTCCGCTTCATGCTTTGTGCTATTTGTCAGACCCTAAGATCAACTCTACATTAGGATTTGTGCAGTTTCCTCAGAAGTTTCATGGAATAAACAAAAACGATACTTATGCATCCGAGCTCAGACGCTCCTTTGTCATCAATATGGTTGGGTTTGATGGGCTTATGGGCCCAACTTACGTAGGCACTGGGTGTTTCTTCAGTCGACGAGCTTTTTATGGACCTCCGACTAATTTGATTTTACCTGAGGTAGATGAGCTCGGACCAAACTGGATTGCTGATAATTCTATTAAGGACCAAGATGTTTTGGCATTGGCACACAATGTAGCTGGATGTAACTACGAGCGAAACTCCAATTGGGGATCAAAGGTTAGATGTTACTAAATTTTCAAGCTTCTGTGATGTGCTCATTTTGTTTTTTTCTGTGTACATGAATATCATGATACTGTTCAAAACTATACAGATAGGGTTCAAATAGGAGTCAAAGGTAGAAGACTACAACATAGCTTATATGTACATAAATTTCATGATATTGTTCATAACTATACAGATAGGGTTCAAACAGAAGTCAAAGGTAGAAGACTAGAACATACTCATCCGTTTCATTTTAATTGTCGTTTTAGAGTTATATACATGTCACATACAAATTAAAAAAATATTAAATTTTACATATTTCTCAAGTAAAAACACCACTAACAATACATTTAACCACATTTCAACCAATAAAAAAATAAATTAGAATAAAAAATTAATAAATTTTGCATTTAATCTATAAAACGACACTTATTTTGAAACGAAAATTTTACTCTACAACAATAACTAAACTGAAATGGAGGGAGTATATGTTATTTAAACGTTTATGTGAATTGACTAGGACATGTAGCCTAGTGGTGGTTTCCGACAATACTACATCATTAACTAGTTATAAGACCAATAAGTATTTCCAATCTTAGATAATGTATTTAATCTTTAGAAATGGTGTTTGTTTTCTTGATTATATGAAACATAGATAATATCCTATTTCGCAGTAGATAACCTAAATATAGGTCTTTTTAGACAATATTAACCATCTTTCAGCATTCATATAATATCTTTATTTTTTAGTTATTAATATTATATACCTCCAGCTTAATCATTTAAAACTATGCAGATTGGATTCAGATATGGATCTTTAGTAGAAGACTACTATACAGGATATAGCCTCCACTGTGAAGGGTGGAGATCAGTCTTTTGCAGCCCCAAGAAAATAGCATTTTATGGAGACTCTCCAAAATGCCTAATTGATGTAGTGAGCCAACAAAAAAGATGGACTATTGGACTTCTTGAAGTTGCCTTCTCGAGGTTTAGCCCTATTACGTATGGGATCAGATCAACAGGCTTATTAACAGGCATAGGCTATTGTCAATATGCATTTTGGGCGTTTTGGTCAATTCCTCTTGTCATCTATGGATTCTTGCCCCAGTTTGCTCTCCTCTATGGAGTTAGCGTGTTTCCCAAGTCATCGGATCCTTGGTTTTGGCTTTACATCTTCTTGTTCCTCGGTGCATATGGGCAAGACCTAGTAGATTTTGTATTAGAAGGAGGAACTTGTCATGGCTGGTGGAATGATCAAAGGATGTGGTTGATTAGAGGATTCTCTTCATTCCCCTTTGGTTTTATAGAGTTCACTCTTAAAACTCTAAACCTTTCTACACATGGATTCAACCTCACTAGCAAAGTCAACAATGATGACAAGCAGAGTAAGAGATACGAGCAAGAGATCTTTGATTTTGGGCCCTCTTCGACCATGTTCTTCCCCATTACTACGGTGGCGATCATCAATCTTCTTGCCTTTGTCTGTGGGGCTTGTGGTATATTCGTTTGGGGAGAAGGACTCGTACTTGAGTTGATGCTGGTAAGCTTTGCTGTGGTGAATAGCTTGCCGATCTATATGGCTATGTTGCTTAGGGATGATGATGGAAAATTACCAAAAAATGTTTGTACCTTAGCTGGAAGCCTCGCTTGTTTTGTTATTGTGTCAGGTTTTTTCGTCCTCAAGTAACTGTACCTGTTAGGGGTTTGTACTTTCACTTACCGTAAGCATTATGTATGGATTGTGGTAAACTAGAAAATATGCAATAACATTTTGTTTCAAAAAAAAAGTTAAAAAAAAAATGCAATAACATTTACGAACACTTATATTAATATGTGGACGTTTTTTTTTTGTTCCTTTTTTGTAAAGGCTCTAAGTTTTTTTTGTTTGTTCTTTTGGGTTAATAATTGTGTGGATGTGGAAGTTCAATTATCTTTAATCAACATAACTGTATTACAAGATAAGAATTATGCACATGTGCGACATCGTGAATGGTCTCAAGGCAGTGACTCTCATAGTCATCCATTTTCAAGTTAGAGAATTTTAACTTAATTTCTCTACTGGAAAAAAAAAAAAAATCACAACACACCATCTTTGAAAAACAAAATATCTTCCCTTTTTTGTTTTTAGTATCCTCAGAGTCGCCATAAATATACTATATATGTGTGGTCAGTGATTTCTCGGAAACCCATTTCTTTTCATTACAAAAATGGAACTTCAGACTAGTGAACACTCAGCAACCCTCCACACGTGTCACACGTGCCGGCGTACCGTTCTATACCGATGCTACGCCGTTATTCAGACGTGTGGGATCATAGCACTCATGTACCACCATGCACATTCACTTCTCACAGAACACACAGCTCCTCTATTAACATCTCTTCTTCTCATCTCCGACGTCGTTCTCGCTTTCATGTGGGCCAGCACAACGTCCCTCCGACTAAACCCGGTTCATCGAACCGAGTACCCTGAAAAATATGTTGCTAAACCGGAAGAGCACTTCCCGAAGCTAGACGTGTTCATATGCACTGCTGATCCTTACAAGGAGCCTCCCATGATGGTGGCCAACACGGTCTTATCAGTGATGGCTTACGGTTACCCGTCTGATAAGATATCGGTCTATGTGTCGGATGATGGAGGATCGTCATTAACGTTGTTTGCTTTGATGGAGGCTGCTAAGTTCTCTGAGCATTGGTTGCCTTTTTGCAAAAAAAATAATGTTCAAGATCGGTCTCCTGAAGTTTATTTTTCCTTGAAATCAAGTTCTTGGACTGAGGAAGCTGAAAATCTTAAGGTATTTACTAATTATCCTTTATTATAAATCTACATATCGCCTAATCTCTCGTAATTCAGTCAAATAAAATTACTCATTTTATTAGTTATTCTTAATTATAGGAATTTATTAGAATATCTCATATTGAAGTTCCAAAGTGATATATAAAGTATGTAGGCTTCTAAAGTAATTGTAAAGTATTTTCTCTAATTTTAAGACATTTACTAGAAGAGGTCATCCTAATCGTATACTTCATTATCTCTATAGTTATAAGAACATATATATCCACTTGAAGTTTTCACAAAAAGTTTCTCTTTTAAGGGTACTAATCATTTAATTCCTTCACACTTACTACTATCTCTATTATTATGCAATTGTTAGCTTTTAAAGCAATTACCTAGTTCTATGTCTCTACTTTCTTCTCAAAACTGTAAGCCTATAAAGCCATTCCTTGTAATATTTTACATGCTTTTAGTTGGATAATTAGCAAAAAAAAGAAGAAAAAAACTACATACAAAGTAGTCCATTTGTGGTGAAACAGACAATGTATGAAGATGTGAAGGAGAGAGTAGAACATGTGGTGAATATTGGCAAAGTTGATCAAGATCAGTTTCATGAGGTCTTCGATTTGTGGGACCACAAATTCACTCCTCAGGACCATCCAAGTATTATTAAGGTGAAATTTAATAAGTATAACATTATATATGTATATATTTTGAAGAGAAAAAAAGTTTATACAGTAAGATCTAATTTTTCTTTTAATTCATGGTTGGTTAGGTGCTACAAAACAACGAGACAGAGACAATGCCAAACCTAATCTATGTATCAAGAGAGAAGAGTAGAGCTACACCACATCATTTCAAAGCCGGTGCTCTTAATACATTGGTATCCACTAAACTCTATCTCTTACCAATTTTCGGTTTCGTTAACTAGTTTTACGGTTTAGTCTTTCGTTAACCATATGTTTTGTTTTCTTTGTAGTTACGAGTATCTTCGGTGATGACAAACTCACCGGTCATTCTAACACTAGACTGTGACATGTACTCAAACAGTCCCACCACACCGCTTCGTGCTTTGTGCTATTTGTCAGACCCTAAGATTAATTCAGGTTTAGGATTTGTGCAATTTCCTCAGAGGTTTCAAGGAATAAACAGAAACGATATTTATGCCTCAGAGCTCATACATCCCTTTGACATCAATATGGTTGGATATGATGGGCTTATGGGCCCAGTTCACGTGGGCACTGGATGCTTTTTCAATCGACGAGTTTTCTATGGGCCTCCGGATAATTTGATTTTGCCTGAGTTAGATGAACTTAGGCCTAATAGGATTGCAGATAAGCCCATTAAGTCCCAAAGTGTTTTGGCATTGGCACACGATGTAGCTGGATGCAACTACGAGCACAACACCAATTGGGGATCCAAGGTAGATTAAACCAATAATCATTAATCTATTTACTTTTTCCTGCTTAATATCTAAATTTCAAAGTATCATGCAAAACCATGCAGATTGGATTCAGATATGGTTCATTAGTAGAAGACTACTACACAGGGTTCATGCTCCATTGTGAAGGATGGAGATCAATGTATTGCAGACCTCAAAGAGCTGCTTTTTATGGAAGTGCCCCAAAACGCCTAACAGATGTAGTGTGGCAACAAATGCGATGGTCCATTGGTCTTCTTGAAATGGCCTTTTCAAGGTATAGTCCATTCACCTATGGATTCAAGTCACTGGGCCTGTTTACGGGCTTAGGGTATTGCTACTATGTGGTTTGGCCTTTTTGCTCAATTCCTCTTACAGTTTATGGGGTTTTACCACAGCTTGCCCTAATATATGGGGTTAGAGTGTTCCCCAAGCCATCAGACCAATGGTTTTGGCTTTACATCTTCTTGTCCCTTGGTGTATATGCGCAAGATCCAGCAGATTTTTTGTTGGAAGGAGGAACTTGTCGGAAATGGTGGAACGATCAAAGAATGTGGTTGATAAGAGGACTCTCTTCATTCTTCTTTGGTATGATAGAGTACACTCTCAAAACCCTAAACCTTTCCACACCTGGATTCAATGTCACCAGTAAAGCCAACGGTGATGACGAACAGAAGAAGCGGTATGAGCAAGAAATCTTCGAC
This sequence comes from Sinapis alba, assembly GCA_012274485.2. NCBI lineage: Eukaryota > Viridiplantae > Streptophyta > Magnoliopsida > Brassicales > Brassicaceae > Sinapis > Sinapis alba. The sequence goes on along the minus strand of MU105558.1, from coordinate 944,656 downwards.
TTCGAGCACTCTTCGTCCCTTTTCTTGCCCCTGACCATAGTGGCTGTCCTAAACCTCTTTGCTTTCTTCTGGGGGCTTTATCGTCTTTTCGCATGGGGAGAAGGACTCAGCCTTGAGCTGATGCTTGCAAGCTTTGCGGTGGTGAATAGCTTGCCTATCTATGAAGCCATGGTGTTGAGGAAAGACGATGGAAAATTACAAAAAGGTGTTTGTTTCTTAGCTGGTATCTCAACACTTGTTCTTATTGTGGCAGGTTACTTTTTCCTCAAGTAACTTAAGGGTTTCATTTAAACCAATAAGTTCTCAAACAGAAGACACATAATATGTAACCACTTTGTAATTAATGTGATGTAATACATTTTGACCTCTTGCGTCATCAAAATCTAATAAAAATTTGAAGATCTACAATTTTTGTATTGATGATCTACTCACTAACAAAATTTGTATTTGCTTATTTCTTTCCGGTTTATGAGTCAAACCGGTGAAGTTTGAGAGGTGTCTGGATGATGGTCGTTGTCGTCCACAGAGGTTTTGGTGGAAGAGATGAAGACAGAGGAGCGACAGAGAGGGCAAGTGGTGTGAGAATAGAGCCAAAGGTGAATACAATCAAGATGAAATATGTGTTTGCATGAAGGCATTTCCACCAACTCTTCCTTTAACTCGAATTCTCCCAAACATACGCAACATCTGCACCAAATTTTCATTAAATTAGTCAAACTTTCAATTCACCAAAACAAGCAACAGCCAAAGATTTTTATATAAATCTTGATTTTTGTCTAAAATCTTGATTTGGGTCTTATCTAGAATTTAAACTTTCCGTCTTTACTTTTAGTATTCCTTAGCTCTAAGCAACGGCCTAGAAACACTTATGTGTAAAGGGCATCTCAATTCGTATATTTCAACTTCCAATAGGATCATTCTCAGACATCTCAATTCGTATATCAACTCTGTTAACATAATTATTTAATTAGAAGAATCTTGACAATTAAAGTTCAGCCTCATGAGAGTTCATAAAAGATAAGATTAATTATGTCATGTAGAAGACTTGATAGATTCATATGAATATGAAGACACTGAAACTATCTCTATGTTCCTAGGTCATGTGGACGAAGTAAGAGTAACTTACAGAGAATCTCTTGTTTCTAGCTCTTCATTGAAAAAAACGACATGAAGCTTGTCTTTGAGCTCTATTTTCACATCTAACAAACAAACCTGCAATATATAACGCAATCAATCTCAAGGCTATTCTTCATTAAACTTTATATAACATGATACCATGGTATTAGCAACCTCACATCACCTTGAGAAATATGACCAAAGTCTACTATTTCTTGGCGTGAATGAGTCAGTGCTTTTGCATATATGTATATATCTACAGAGACACTGTGGCACTTACCGAGGTGAGATGAGTAGAAGGCTGGTGGGTCACAGGAAGAATCACTTGAGGAGAAGCGGAGAGAGCAGAGGCTCTTCTCTTAAGGTAAAAAAGATAGAACAGAAGGAAGAGAATGATGGAGAATAAGATGGGAATGGAGAAGATGAAGGCTTGATAGAGTTTGAGTTGAATTGCTTGTGGATATAGGTGAGGTGGGATTGGTGTTTGAGGATCAACCATAATTTTTAAGTTTTTTGAAATCACACCCAACAGAAAGAAATAAAATTGAAAGGAAAAGACCCAAATGAGAAATGAGAGTTTTGATGGAAGTTGAAGAAGCACAAGATGAGAGTATATATAGATATCCTGTGAATGTAATATATCTACCCAAAAGCAGGTAACTGTACAGCCATATTAGATTTGGACTGGGATTCTATTATGATATAAAATATCTATAAGATATAAAATATCTATAAGATATTTCTAGTAAAAAAAAGTACCTTGTGAATGCATTTTATGTACCAAATATAACAATTTATATTTTTAGATTAAGATAGTTTAATTCTTCAAAATAAAAACTCAACATATATCCTAAAAACAGGGGTTAGATATGATGACATAAGAAACTTAAACTGTACATATCCCATGTGATGTGAATACATGTTCATGTACATAATCAGGAAGGGGAAAGTGCTGGAGAAAAGAGCCTTTTGGGTTATATAAAAAAGCCAGGGCATATATTCCTAATGGCTCTTTTAATATAATCAAAGGGAAACAAGTGAGTAAGCAGGTGATGACGTTCCACTAAACAAGATGAATAGAAACTTTATAATGCTTAAGGATTAGATTCAAGTGTCTCAATCCTCACTAACATGGGACCTATATAATTATAAGTTTATAACCCATCATTTCATTTCCCGACTCATTTTGGTTATTGGATTATTTGACACTTGCCAAGCATCAATCATAGGTTTTCTCTACCAAAACCTAGAATTTGTATTGACCAAAGTCTATGCAATCAGTAAAAATCGATCACCAACTTCAACCAATAGCAATACAACCACTTTGTTACTATCTACATCTTCTATAAGCATTCATTTCTTTTATTCTTCTCTTTTACTTTCGGAAAGTAGTGATTACTTAAATGAAGATAAAGCTATGATCTCTTCACTTGGATTAGGACAAGATTCTGTACCCAAAAATCTAAGAATTTTCAGCTATTTATTTACATATATTAGTAACAAGTCAGACAGCCTACCAATATTTTAACTTCCCAAGACTATCATGTAGCCTTCTCACAGTTTATCCAAAAGAACAGGATTTCCCAGTGAAACCGAACTTTGAACACAAATCAACGGTCAACCAATAACTTCATTTCTCAAATCTTTTAATTTTAAGGAAACAGTTATGAACAATAATTTCTCAAATACCAGCAAAAGCAGGAAAGTTTTTAATATATTCTAAGAAAGATTTACATCTAATGACTGACACATAAATTTACCAATATGATTGTGCTTAGGGCCCAAATAAAATATCTTGATTTAGGATTTGATTTGTGACCCACTTTGATCACTTTTTCTCACTTTTTTCTTTAGTGATAGACAGCTTTTTTTTTTTGTTTTTCACGTTTGTTTATGGACAACTTGGCCCTTTTCCTCACTAATATATTTTATTAGGGCATTTATATTTGTTTAAATGTTTCATCGAATTAGCTAAAACTTCTCCTATCATTCCATTATAATATACGGTGGAAAAGAACATGTACGCACACAGAGACTAAGATAAGCCTACTATGGATTTTGTCATAAGAATATCTTTAATCTCCCTAGGTTCTATCGACTAAACTATACATATTTTTGTAGCACTGTTGGTAGTGGATCCTGAGGAGTGATCTCCCTCGCTCATAGTGGGAATGATGAAAAAGATATCACTAACTTAGATTCTAAATAGATGAGTTTGGAGATTATAAAATACATTATAAACTTTTGCTAAAATACAAATTATTAAAAACCCTGAACTTTTCTTTAAAGATATTGTTAGGAGCAGACACATTCTAACTTTTAAGGTTACAGTTATGTTTTTTCTTACGATTACAGGCTAAAGCACTCTTGTCTCCTATTTCAGTATAATACAATTTCTTCTTAACATTATAAAGAGCAACAAACTTTCATCATTACTCTTCCCTTGGATTGAATCAAATATCACACATATTACTTCCTATTTCATAAGAACTAAATTTGTTTCATCCTGTCTTCTCATATTTTTTACAAAATTTGCTCCAGATTGGTACCACAAGCATGGATTTTCCAGGCAAATTCAAGGATCGAAGCAATCTAGTCACTAAATATTTCAACTTCGAGTGACAATGATTTTGAAAGGTTAAAGTCATGGAAAGAATGAGGTATAAGGGGAAACGTTTACCTTTTAGGTGAAAATGTGATGTTGATGGTTGCTTAAATTCGAGGTCAGAACCTGGAGGTTGGTGCAGAATCGGCAGATGTGTCTTCGAGTCATCATCTGTGCCAGCAAAAGAGCTTTCATGCACCATAAACTGTTGGGGATAAGCAACGTTAAAAGGTTGGCAGATGCAAAAAAAAACAAGTCACTACACAACAATAACTCAATAAATAAATGAAAAGCTGACCGACCTGTAAAGAACCTGTGATGGTTGTGTCATGTGACATTTCCTGATCACTGGATGATGTTGTCGAACAAACATAAGCCAATCGATATGGGTGATATATGTTTCTAGATGGGCCCAAGTTTCAGTCAAGTTATAACCAAACCACATATAACTTTTGATCAGAAGATCAGATAGTAACTCAATGACTTACAGACACTTTGATCTCAGCCTTAAAAAAAAAACTGTACTTGGATGATTCTATTAAGCTTTTCAGTCTACACCGATATAATTCCGTACTCACCTCTTGATGAAATAGAGTGGCTTTATTGGTATCAGATTCTGATGATGCTTTTGTTGAGGACAGTGACATTTGCGGCTTATTATCAGAACATGTTCCCTGCCATGGTCGGTCTCTAGAGATTGCAAAGTATCTAGTTGACTGCAAAGAGAAAGTAAATAGGCTTCATGCTCTATTTCTAGAGGTGTTTCTGAAGTAATAGTATGAATTAAGAAAGCTGAGATATATAAAGAATACTGAATCACAGACAAATAAAGGCTTAATTATTAAGTCAAGGCTTTTCTGCACCTAAATGACCTGTTCGGTCATGAGAGTGGCCGAAGTCTAGGTTTCAAAGCTAATGCGATGTAAGAAGGGTTTGCATGAACAATAAATCAGTAAGACAGAGATTCGTGTGATTGTACGTAAAATAATTGGATGGAATTCCCTTCTTTTTTTTTTGTTTAAAGCAGGTGCAATCGGACCAGGTCAGCCTTGCATGCTGAGATGGAAGGCCTAATTTGGGCAACTTCATGCATGAAAGACAGGAGGATTACTTCAATTCGGTTTGAGACAGACTGCTCGGACCTTGTGGATATGACGATGAATCCGGCAGATTAGCCAGCTTTTGCGACGGAGATTGAGGCCTTCCAGAAACTACAAGGGGACTTTGAGAATGTGAGTTTGTCTCATATTTCTCGGATTAGGAACTGTCGAGCGGATGGTCTAGCAAAAACAGCGAGACATAAAGGTTATATTTTTTCCCATATAGATCAGACTCGGACAGATGGTGAGGCTCCACCGGAGAATCGAATTGTCTGCCACCAATTGATTTAACCTAGATGGGTTGCCGACAAAAAAAAAAAAATCATAATGATCTATGCAAGTTCAGTAACATGTAGTTTATTGTTACGTACTAATAGTTGCAAATGTGAACCAATCTCACACTATTCTAAAAAGAAACAGATTCAGCTCTGTTGTGCCACAATACTCTTGATATATAGAGTGCTTTAGCCAGAAGTGAAAAGATACGGAGATTGGCTAGTCACTATTCTCCAATAATAAATGCAGAAGGGGATAAGGAAGCATGCGCACCAGATAAGCATAAAAACTTTTGTTGTTGGGTTTACTGTTTCTGGACTTAGTGCTCCGTACTTATGCAGTTCTGTCTTTTTGAGTATTGAAATTTGTAAAAAGGACAACACGTGAGAAGCCTGCCTGAAGTGCTCAACTTTTTCACTTTTCACACAGCCAATACAATAACACTAGTCAAGAAGTCATCATACCAAGTTCTTGATAAGAGGAGATAACGAGTTACAGTTCACCAGACCAAATGGCATTTACCACCAACTCAATTCAACTGAACTTTAATCATGTTTCTCTGACATGGACTCAGACAGTATGTAGGATCAGCTAGCTGGATATCAAATGGGCTATTTCATGTCCAAATAGACAGTTCATGGTTAAAAAGGAATGTCCAAATTGAGATTTTCTATGGACATTAATGACTTTCCTCCAAATCGATTTTAACTTAAGTACTCTTTCCGTTTCGAATTACTTGTCGTTCTAAGCTTAATTTTTTTGTTACAAATTAAGTGTCGTTTTCGTTTTTCAATGCAAAATTTATTAATAAAATTCTTCAATTTATTTTTTATTGGTTGAAATATAGTTAAGTGTATAGGTAATTATGTTTTTAATTTAGAAATATACAAAATTACATATTTTCTTATATGTGTGCATAAACCTAGAACGGCAAGTAATTCGAAACGGAGGGAGTATTTAAGTATTTAACAAAATCGTGTTACTCTATTTGAACCCGGTTGTTCCTAACGATCTCTAGTTTTACTGAAAGCGTGCCTAATTGTTCCGTCATTTATTTGTATCTCTATCTACGAAACCAACACAGAACTTTTGCAAATGAATGTCACAATTGGTGCAGATGGAGTACTATTGAAGTTCATCACTTGTTGCAATTGTTTTATGATTCGCTCATAATTTTTGTAAGTTGTACATTTTTCGTGATATAAATGTGAGATTTTTCAATGTGTGAAATCGTGATATTTCTAGAATTGTAGTTAGTATATCATGAACCGATCCAACATTGACCATTTTAGTACACGACGATCCAATCATGTTATAAATTTGTGCTTAGTTAGGTTGATACGGGATCTTTTTTTCTAACATTTGAGAATAGTCTCGCAGTCATCATGTAAATATTCATTAAAATATTAAATTAATTTTGGGTTTTTGATGAAGATTAGATCGACACCTTCAAACCGTCGATATCTTTGTCATTTTCTTTACATTATGTGCTATTGCGGCCCAATACAAGTTGACCCCGTTATCTTGGAAATGTAAGCAACGTTGACATTTTTAGATTTATCATTTTTATCTGTGTTTTTTTTTGTCAGCTATCATTTTTTATGAGTTTAACTTTTCTCCTCGTTCTTTCAATAGATTATTTTTTTATTATTTTATTTTCTTTAGTTGCTCTTTTTTTTTTTGCAACACAATTTTCTTTAGTTGCTCATATTCATTACTCCCTCTGTTTCACTAAGAATGTCATTTTGACCATTTGCACACTAATTAAGAAAATGATTGAAATGCATTAATGTTTTTAATAATGGTAGCTGTTTAACCAATAATATTTTAGATAAATAAAAATATTTATAAAACCAATGCATTTTGTAATAAATATTGAGCTAAAAACATCAATAAATTGCATTGGAAATATAAAACGACACTCTTTGTGAAACAAAAATAAAACTTTAAAATGACACTCTTTGCGAAACGGAGGGAGTAATAGATAGGCAGTCGAATTTTCCCAAGTTCTTTTTTCTGAGCTGTGGTTAACACAATAGTTCTTGCCGTGTCAATGGTTTGCTCCTTTTGGACATTTTCACATGAATAATTAATTTCTTACTAAGGAAATGTGATGTCTGCTTTTTTACAACAGGAATCATATGATTACTTTTGTCCATATGAACACATGAAAGCGTAGTCATATTAAAATAAAAAATTCATTTAAAGAAATGTAATTAAATATGTATGTATATTGCTCTTTGACGTCGTCAGAACCACTGAATAAAGTTATCTCACAGGCGAGAAAACAGCAAATTATTTCACTACATCTTTTTTTTATATATAGCCGACCATCCATAATGATTAGTCTTAAAATGTTGATTATCCTATTTAAGTGACACCACTGGTTGTTGTTTATACGGTTTAGATGGACTACACAAAAGTATAGCTCAACTAACTAATAGACGTGTAATTGAAAAATGTCTCAGTTATATAATTAAAGCGACTAAGAACATCAACATCGCACAAATCCCATTTGAGGTTCTTATTTTGTTTTCGTTTTTGATTAAAATTTTTTTTTTAAAAAGAATTAATTGTGAACCGCCACGTGTCAGTGAAACATGCGTATAGTGCAATAAACCCACCAAAAACGTCTCTTATTTGAATGATGTTAAAGTCTGTTTTTTTTTCCTTTATGTGGTTCCTCCACTTAAGAAACACGGTACTTACCGCGATGTTGATGCTCTAAAGTGCAACTTTTGCTTAGTATGCCATAAGCTTGAAAATTAACAAATCGATGTTTGTGAAGTGCGTCGATAATGTTGGTGGTGTTTTCGTTATTCCTGACCTGCTTTTTGAATGATATGTTTCGTTTGCATGCTTTGCAGTTCAAGAATAATGGTTGGTCGCAAAACAAAAATGGTACGGAATCAAATTAGTACTAGTAAGATCAATGGTGTGTAGTTAACAACTAATCATATAGTACATGTTTCAACCAAGACAATGGCCAAGAACTTCTTACTTTCATGCTAGACCGAAAGTTAACCCCAACAAAAAATATGGTAGACCGAAATTAAATATTTTTCACATAATCAAAATTATTGTAAATGTTTTACGGACGGATTGGAGATATATAGTAGAGTTCCATAATATTTTTCTACAACTATGGATGTTAAAATCGATCGGTTTTATCATTTCTATTTAACCGACCGTCATACAATAACATAAAACTTTTTGTTTGAAATTGGTTGGTTAATCCGTCAAAGACCACACTTTTTAGATTGGACAATCTATATTCAACTGTCTTACATATAACCATATTTTACGAGTTTTTTTTTTCTTTTTTTTTTGAGAAAGGGCTTCATATTTTACGAGTTAGTCTAAAGGTTTCGTGACGCTTACCTGTAGTTGGAAAATCTGCATAAATATTATGTTGAAAGCAGCCAAGATTGTTGAACCGAAATTTAGATCAAAGAGGATCTAGGGTTACGGTCATGGAAGATTCAAATACAAGAGTAATTAAAATTAAATGGCAGTGGCTTTTACGCTGAATAATGAGAAACAAGAGGTCTTTGTTGTTCAAAACGTTATAAGGGTGGTGGACAGTTTGGTAATGCTGAAAAATTGAAGCTAATACATAGTAATTGTGTTAGATTAGAAGAAATTGATCAGTAGAAAACTAAAATGTGTGTGTTATTATTACATAATATAAATCCGGTTGGGTGAACTTTGTAAGTTTGCTTCAGGAAATTTTAGTAATGTTTTTGAACTTGAGTTGTGAGTTAACTATTTGGGTTCTTAAAATCTACATTTTAGCTGCAACGTGGCTTTGGGTTCTTAAAATCTACATTTTAGCTGCAACACAAGGGTTTTTTAATCTATAGATTTATAACTCTGATGGGTTTTGTGGCCGAACGACCTATAGACCTGATCCGCCTAAGTTTAATTATGACCTTCTTTTATATATAAGTTATCCATTAAAAGACCGAATTATATATTTTTAGCAATTGAGTCAAATATATATATAGCAAAAAAAAAAGAATGAACATATGATATTTGGAAAGAAATGGAGACAATAATCTGCGGATTATGCGACGGATCTCGTATAACTTCCCGACCACTACTTTTGGACATTAATTTTTGGATAATGTATAAACGCCAAAGGGAATGGTGAGTGTGACATTATTATTTCTAAAATATTATACTTAAAATTAATACTCGAAATATGACATATTATTCAACTAAAATTAAAGTAGGTAGTGGGTTTTCTTTACATTCTTAATCATTTTTATAGTTGAAATAAATGATTTACATAATCATAGAATACAAACTATCGAAAGTGGAACCCGTATCACGAATCTGCCTTTGTTTTATTCGTTGGCTTTTAAAATAAAGGGAGGATTAATGATACTATTGCTTGTTCTTTTAGATTCTGGACTTCCCTCTTCGCTGGTTTCATAACTTTTTTATTTTCTTTCAATAAACTTCTTTTCTATCCCCTCTTGTCGTATTTAGCTACTACTTATTTAAGTCTAGCCTATATTTACTCTCCGGAAATTTTAGAACATAAAAGCATTTATAGTGAGAAACCAAATCAGCCTCTTAAAAACGCAAAAAAATAATATTTACATTTAATTATTAAACTATTAAACTCATCGACATGTCGCGTTAAAGTTTCTCATGGATTTGCAGAAGTTTTTCAATGGAAAATTATCTTTTTTAATACTCCGAGACCTCTGTTTTATAAAGAATGTCATTTTAACTTTTTAATTTTGTTGCAAAATAAGTGTTATTTTGTATTTGCAATATAATTTTTCTCATTAAATTTTTTTTTACCCTTTTAAATAATTAATAAATAATTAAATAATTTATTTTCATTTAAATAATTATATAATGAATAAAGATATATTAGTACACTTTATTATTTTCTTAATATGCGTGAAATATATCTAAGTGACACTCTTTACAAAACGAAAGGAGTAGTATATTTTGGGAAATTTTCTTATATAAAACTTCCGTTAATAATGACCTAAATCAATGTATAACAATTTAAATAAAAATATTATATATGAGGAATTGTACAATTTTTAATTCTATTATATTATACCAACAAAATCATTTTAGCTTTTCTGTTTTTCTGTTTTCATATCAACACACGAGTTTCTCTCATAATTTATGGATTTTATGTGGTCAAACAGTATTGAGCCAACTTCACACACACATATATATAATATATATAAATATAAAAAGTATATTGCATATAAACTTGTTGTTGTGGCGTTGTCAAAAAAAAAAAAATGTTGTTGTGGTAGCGTTTGTTTAGGATTTCTTTTGTTTGCTAGTGTAGTTTTCTTAATTTGCTAGCAAAGTGTTGATGTGAATTGTGAAGTGTTAGTTTAGTCAACAAATCTTAGCTCCACTGGTTTATCATTGATAACCACTGACATGTAAAGTTTTTTATCAATCTGTTTGTTGATTCAAGACATTACATACTGAAGCATAACTCAAAAGAAATACTCTGGTACAAAAAAAAGAACAATCTAAGTTACATTCCATCTAAGATAGGGGTACAAAGCACAAACCCCGACAAGAATCTTTATCAACTGATTAAATTCTGTAATTCACCTTGTCTTTTTTTTTAGTCAACCACCTTTGTCATTCTTATCAAGTTGAACCGTTCTTAATATTCTTATTGCAACTGCAAAAGATTCCATAAGAGTTCCCTAGTCATTTAAAATTTAACATGTTATCATTTTTGTGGTAACTATTTTTGTAAACAAAGCATTTTGACTATTAATAACAAAATATTTATGTCCATATAGCTATCAAGCTTGGTACTTGATTTATATGTTTTTGACTTTTCTCAATAACCATATGCAAATTTTATGTTGGATACAAAAACACAATATCACTAATTAACGCAAATGCAAGTTGATATATTTTAAACAGAAAACTTAACGAATCCATCAAAATAGGAGATTAACAAAATTCTCAAAAAAAAAAAAAAAATCCATCAAATAACTAGTGAATCGCACTAATTCTAATTCTAAAAGAACCAGGTGGGCCTAGAATTTGTCTTTTCTCCACTTCGCAAATTCCCATTAATAATCTCGAAAAGGCATTACGTAATAATTTTATTTTGCGCACCATTAGTATTTAATAGTAAAACATTTCAATATGTGTTGCAAAATTTCCAAGACAAAATGATTTTAAAATAATCAAGGAATAAAGGAAACTAGATCCGGATCTGCGCGTCAGCGCGGGTATTAAGTTTGTGTTCTTTAATTAAATTATGCTATTAAAATATTTCGTGGTTTTAAAAATAATTTGCTTGTGTTAAAAAATATATTTTATGTCCAATAATGTATATTATATATACAAATTTGAAATCTTCATTTGATAGAGATTTGTATAATATATATTAAAAACATTTTTGAATTTTAAATATTAACAAATACAAAAGTGTGTTGCAATCTAAATATTCATCATATTTATATATTTATGTAAAAAGTCTTTTTTATGCGTTAACATAGATGTAAATATATATGGTGAGCATTTTACCCGATATCCGAACCCGTATCCGAACTCGATCCCAAAAACCCGAACTAAAATCCGAACTGAAGTAGCAAAATACCCAAACGGATATTGAATTATGAGAAATTAGATATTCAAACCCGAATGGGTAATATCCAAACCCAAATAGATATCTGAAGATAACCAAACTTATGCATATTTAACGTTATATTTCTAGTTTAATTATCTAATTTTATTTAAAATATTTATATTGATACTATTCACACTTTAAAATCATATAATATACATAACTACAAGCATTAAAACATAATAAATAAACTGGAAAAGACAAGCACTAAAATAGAAAATATAAAGAAAATACATTAATTTAAGTGAAAAAGACAAACATTTAGATAAGTAGTTTATTTAATTTTCAGTGGCATAGATTCTATGTAAATAAGTGTGAAAAGATAGATATCATTTGATTGGTGCATTCCCACCACGAGTGTGCTGAACGTGTCGTAAAACAACAGCCGTCAGACTTGACAAAGCACAGTGCTTACATGAGCTAATTAATAATTGTGGTAATACTGTCAACTAATAGTATTTTTAATTTTTTACACGTTTGATTGCGACCTAAAATAATTGGTGTAACTTTTTATTTAAATCACTCGAAGTAAAAAAAATCGTAAATTACTGAATTGTCTGTACTTAAAAATCAATAGCATAATTTTGAGTGAATAATATCTCTAGGAATATTTAAAAAAAAAAATCAAGACGAATAATAATAGAGAAATTCTCTTAGATAGCCTCTTTTAGTTTGTTTGTCACAAAAATAGCTTTTAAAGAAGAAAATGACCAAAATGTTTTTTTTAGAAGCTAAAAAATTCATTTATATGCATTTATACTCCTAGGGTTAACTAATTTGAACTTTAGGGTTTAGAGTAAAGGGGTGGGTTTGGGGTTAGGGTTTCAAATTTCAAAAAAAAAATAAAAAAAATTCAAATTTTCAAAAAAAAAAAGTCTATTTTGGTTATTTTATTTTTTGAGGGCTATTTTTGTGACAAAAACTTAAAAAGAGCTATTTAAGAGAATTGCCCATAATAATATTTTATTATTGAATATCGCGGGTACAGTTGTATTGTGAAGCAGAGAATCGGTTCCAATATATTATCCGAAAATGTTTTAATTTATTCTAATTTAATTTATTTTGTTCGATTCTGCGATATTATGGAATCACACTCTGCCGATTTGACCTTTCGTCCTTCTCTTTCTCTATCCACCCCAAAGACGAAGAGAACTCGCAGACGAAAACTTTCCCGGGAAAACTCCAGAAACTGTTAGAAAAATGTGCGAGCCCGATGATAACACCGCCAGAAACGGCGTCACACCTCCATCGTCAAGGTCAAGAGAGCTTTTGATGGATGTGGATGACTTAGATCTCGACGGTTCATGGCCTCTTGATCAGATCCCTTACTTATCCTCATCCAATCGCATGATATCTCCGATTTTCGTCTCCTCTTCCTCCGAGCAGCCTTGCTCGCCTCTCTGGGCGTTCTCCGACGGCGGAGGAACCGTTAACCACGTGACCTCCGGTGGCGACGATGAGAAGATCAGCTCCGCCTCCGGTGTTCCTTCTTTCCGTCTCGCTGATTATCCTCTCTTCCTCCCTTGTTAGTAGCCTCGCCGAACTCTAAGCCTATTTTTCATTCTTTCCCGATATAGAATATATCATTTCTATTTTAAGCTTATGGAACCTCCGATACATATTTGATCGTAGACTAACTTCGATATAGAATCTCTGCTTACGGATTGAACAGAGATTTTTTGTTGATTGATTGATTGATTTGATTGATTTCGCGTTTGACTTTGTTCTGCGCCGAATGTTTTGGTACTGTTTTAGTATCTGAAGGTGTTAAGTCTTTGAAACGTGCAGACTCTTCTTCACCATCAGTAACTGAGAACACCACGGAGAAGCATAACGGTTTCCAGTTTCCTTCTCCGTTGATGAGCCTAGTCCCGCCGGAGAACACAGACAACTACTGTGTGATCAAAGAGAGGATGACGCAGGCGCTTCGTTACTTCAAAGAATCAACCGAACAACACGTTTTGGCTCAGGTCTGGGCTCCTGTGAGAAAAAATGGTCGTGATTTGCTGACGACTTTGGGTCAACCTTTTGTTCTTAATCCTAACGGTAACGGGCTTAATCAATACAGGATGATTTCTCTCACGTATATGTTTTCTGTGGATAGTGAAAGTGACATTGAGCTCGGGCTTCCGGGTCGGGTTTTCCGTCAGAAACTGCCTGAATGGACTCCGAATGTTCAGTACTATTCCAGCAAAGAATTCTCGCGGCTTGACCACGCTTTACACTATAACGTGCGTGGTACACTGGCCTTGCCTGTCTTTAATCCCTCTGGTGAGTCATGCATAGGTGTTGTGGAACTTATCATGACCTCGGAGAAGATTCACTATGCACCCGAAGTTGACAGAGTTTGCAAAGCCCTTGAGGTGTGGTTCTCTTTCCTCAGCCTTGCTCTGTTTTATCCTATATTTGAATTGTTTGAAAGAACTTTTTGTGGATGGACTTCAATTTAAGTTGCAATTCTTGCCATTTGAAGCTCTTCCCTCCGAAGTAAAGTTATTGACAATGTCAACGTCTTGCTGCCTCTATCTTAGTTATAGCTTCTTCAATACCTGTTAACTATGTTCTATCCAGATAGGTTTCTATTTTTGTGGTTTGCTGCAGCTTTGAATCAGTGTTAGCGCTATTTTCCTAATTCCTCATTAGTGATAACAAGATTTTGTCATTTTGGTAGGCTGTAAATCTGAAAAGCTCAGAGATACTTGATCACCAGACCACTCAGGTTAGCAACAAGTATTACTTTGTCATTTGATGGGTACTATATAGGCATTGGGTTCTCACTGTTTTCAGTTGACTTTGTATTCGCAGATATGCAATGAGAGTCGCCAAAACGCACTTGCCGAGATTCTGGAAGTGCTGACAGTTGTATGCGAGACCCATAACTTGCCTCTGGCTCAGACTTGGGTTCCATGCCAGCACGGGAGCGTTCTTGCCAATGGTGGCGGTCTAAAGAAAAACTGCACCAGTTTTGACGGTAGCTGCATGGGCCAAGTCTGCATGTCCACAACCGACATGGCCTGCTATGTCGTGGATGCTCATGTCTGGGGCTTTAGAGATGCCTGTCTTGAACACCATCTCCAGAAAGGACAGGGAGTTGCTGGACGAGCTTTTCTCAACGGTGGCTCGTGCTTCTGCAGAGACATTACCAAGTTCTGCAAAACGCAGTACCCCCTGGTCCATTACGCTCTCATGTTCAAGTTAACCACTTGTTTTGCAATCTCTCTCCAAAGCTCTTACACAGGCGACGACAGTTACATTCTTGAATTTTTTCTTCCTTCGAGTATAACAGACAACCAAGAGCAAGATTCGCTGCTGGGTTCTCTTTTGGTGACAATGAAAGAACATTTTCAGAGTCTTAGGGTTGCATCTGGGGTTGACTTTGGTGAAGATGACGACAAATTGTCTTTCGAGATCATCCAAGCATTACCAGACAAGAAGATTCATTCAGAAATAGAATCCATTCGAGTTCCTTTTTCTGGTTTCAAGTCAAACACGACAGAGACGCTGTTGATTCCTCAGCCTGCGGTTCAGTCGTCCAATCCAGTGAACGGCAAAACCAACGTGGCTCCCGTAAATGGTGTGGTTAAGGAGAAGAAGAAAACAGAGAAAAAGCGTGGGAAGACTGAGAAAACGATCAGTCTGGATGTACTTCAGCAGTATTTCACAGGAAGTCTCAAAGACGCTGCAAAGAGCCTAGGAGGTAACTAATATGTACATTTTCATCTTGTGGTTAGTTACTAGCTGGAAATATTTTAATCTGAACTATATTATTGTTGTCTCAGTTTGCCCGACGACAATGAAGCGAATTTGCAGACAACATGGAATCTCCCGGTGGCCATCGAGAAAGATCAAGAAAGTGAATCGCTCAATCACAAAGCTGAAACGCGTCATCGAATCTGTTCAATGTACTGATGGAGGCCTCGACTTGACTTCCATGGCCGTTAGTTCCATCCCTTGGACACACGGTCAAACAGCAGCACAGCCACTAAACTCACCCAGCGGTTCCAAACCGCCCGAGCTACCAACCACCAACAATTCACCTAACCACTGGTCAAGTGATCACAGTCCTCCCGAGCCAAACGGTTCGCCTGAGTTACCAAGCAATGGTCATAAGCGGTCACGGACGGGGGATGAGAGCGCTGGGACCCCGACCTCTCACGGTTCATGTGACGGTAACGGTAACCAGTTAGATGAAACAAAAGTCCCAAACCAAGATCCGCTGTTCACACCACCGGGGCTATTTTTTCCACCTTATTCTAGAGATCATGATGTATCCGCAGCATCATTTTCAATGCAGAACAGGCTTCTTGCTACTATAGACCATTTTCGAGGAATGCCCATTGAAGACGCTGGAAGTTCAAAAGATTTGAGAAACCTCTGCTCCACTGCAGCATTCGAGGATAAGTTTCCGGACTCAAACTGGATGAACAATGATAATAACAGCAACAACAGCATGTACGTTCCTCCAAAGGAAGAAGAGGTGGCAAATATTACACGCGAACCACCATCAGGGTCAGAAATGAGATCGGTAACCATCAAAGCAAGTTACAAAGAAGACATAATCAGGTTCAGGATATCCTCTGGTTCGGGTCTAACAGAACTGAAGGATGAAGTGGCAAAGAGGCTGAGAGTTGACGCAGGTACGTTTGATATCAAGTATCTTGACGATGATAACGAATGGGTATTGATAGCTTGTGATGCTGATCTTCAAGAATGTCTCGAGATCCCTAGATCCTCCCGTACTAATATAGTACGGCTCCTGGTTCATGATGTAACAGCGAACCTTGGGAGCTCCTGCGAGAGCACAGGAGAATTGTGACCCGTGGTACAGTAATTCATTCCACTTTTGTAAATAGTTTTTTTTTTTTTTTACTGTTTAGGGGTTGTCTGTTTTTGTTTCTTTCTATTGTTCTTGGGGGATAAAGGTGTAAGAAAAAACATTTGTTTGTAACTGTAAGTGGGAGAGTGAAGTTAGAAGTCAATTGTAGTTGGAAACTAATTAACTCCAAGCATGTTTTTTGTATTTTAATTTTGAAATTGTAAACAAGAATCAAAGTAAAAGCCTAAAATTAATAAAAATGAACAAAAACGAATTCTTGCATGTGTTAATTGGTTAAACGCTCTTAACTGCACTTAAAAGTATCTCCAATTTGTTAATCAAAAAGAAAAAGAGTGTCTCTCTATTTTAGCACCAACGTGAATTTGTCTAGCTAAAACTTTTGAATTAGCTAATATAAATACAAAGATATATGTTCAAGATGTGGTAAAAGAGGTAGTCTAAACAATGGTTAAATTACATTGTTTATAGAATTCATGTACTGACATGTGGATCTAAAATCTTCTAACCATTCAAAAGAACACTTCTCTTTTCAATATGCGGTAACTAACCATTAAGGGTAAGTAAGCATGAAGAAACATATTTCTCATTTGGCCTATATTCAGACAGTATGGAAATTAGCACGTTCAACTGCTGGACTTAGTTAGTATTACAGCATAGCTGAAAGCCTGAAAGAATGTCTAGAAAAAGGTTTAAAAAGAAAAGAAAATGCGCATCCAGGGAATCGAACCCTGGTCAGTACCGTGGGAGGGTACTATGATACCACTACACCAGATGCGCTTGTTTGATTGTGTTTCAAGTTAATGGTTTATGAAACTTCATTGCTCGTCAAACGCCTCGCCTTTGGCATTTCGTTTCTTCAAAATCAACGAACAAACCCAAATCTCTGATCCTCTTATAATCGAATTTCCCCAACCATCACCGATCTTCTTCATCTTCTAAAACCCTAATCAGATCGGTAGCTCATGGACAAAAGCATCAGCATCAGCATAAGCACGACGACTTCGATGGAGAAGATCGATCAAGCAGCGAGCTGGCTCAGCGCCACCATCATCTCCGCTTTCTTCGCCTCCCTCGAGCGCTGCTCCTGCGTCAATCTCTCCACCTCCCATGACGAAGAAGACGAAGAATCCTACCACCATCCCCTTGCTCTCTCCGCCGCTCCTCACTCAAACCACACCGTTTAGCTCCGGTTTGACCTCTCTTCTCTGGTAATAAGAAGAAAAAAAGCCCTCTCGTGTGTTTGTTTTTGCTTCCTCTGGTAATCGATAAGCATGCATTGTGTGTAAGCATGCTAATGGAAATTTCAGATATTTTGGATTGTAAATGTCAGACAGACTCAGAACTTGTTTTGCTTTGTGATGGTTCTCAAGTGTTTTGTCTGTACCTGATGATCTTTACTTGGGTTTGATGTAGTGAAAGATCGTTGTTTTGTTGATCAGTTTCTGGATTTTGTTTTTATATTTTCCAACTTTAATTCAAGACTCATTAAAACCAGAACAATACGTGAGTGTCAAGTTCCGTTTTGTTTAGTGCAACTGATAATCAGAGATCTAACACAACAAAGTAGTTCTAAACTAACACTAGTGTGTGTGGATTTCAATGCGGTCAGAGTAAATGTCGTGTTTAACTTGAACTATCCAATGATTTTTTTTGTGTTTGCTTTAGCTAGATTCCAAGGATTGTTTCCCTAGAGAGTCAATATTTGTTTAAACGTCTTTGTCATTTAAAAACAAATGTATTATAGGACCACCCACGTGAGTCGCACTCAAACTTTTTTTTTTCCTTTTAATCTCACTTGGGATCCAAACAAGGTCATGGCTGGATAGGTTGTTTACTCCCAATTGCTGAATAAGAAATAAGAAATGTGTTAAATCAAACTATGACCGGCTCCTAAGAGCATCTTCATTCCAAGGTGCTTAAATGGGTTGCTTAAAAACAATTTTTTTTTTTTTGAAAAAAAAAAAAATTGTAGGTCGCTACGTGTCAATGGGGTCCGAATATAATACAAGCAACAATACCTTATTAACTCCTAATTAATCAATTTTTCTTTTTCTTCTTCTCTTTCCTTCTAAGCAATCTTAAACATTTTGGGATGAAGATGCTCTAAGATTAACAACTCCCTACATCGCATCATGCATCGATGTTTTGGGTGTGTACAATGACGGACCCAAAACTATTTTAAACATGGATCAAAGCTAAATAGACTTTAACTCTTAAAAAAATGTAGAACTAAATTAAATAGGCTTTAACTCTTAAAAAAATGTAGAACTAGGGTTTCATGGGAAATTAAACCCGGGTTAAAGGGGTATCAGAAGAAGTGAAAACACCACCAAAGCTGACAAAATTCGATAATAATAGATTAACAAACCACATTTTATATTTTAAGGTGTGTCAGCTGATCTTCTTTTTTGTAGCTATTGGTACGCCTCTTGGTGTGTATCATTTTGTTTTTAAGGGTTTAGGGGATAAGAGATAACACAATCTACTCTTTTTGTTATCAGATTGAATTTGAATGGGAATATTGTTACAATGTTGCATCATTTGTTTGTATCAAGAAAAAGTTTAATTTATGGACGGTCTGGCATGCTTCATCTAATCAAGAAATAAAAATAACCTCCTATGATGTGTATGCTTTGACTATAAGCTTAAATAATAAATAAGAGGCAGGCCACCACCAACAACGTCTTAGGCGTGTCACTTTTCCTCCCGTGATTACTTCTTAAAAAAGCGAGTTTAGTTTTGTTTCTTACTTTATTAAAAAAAAATCACGTATTTTCAGAAATTGTAAGCTGATAAGTTCGTATTGAAATTGAACTTGACCTCTTTGGATACTTGAGGACATTGTTAGAAAGATCTCAAAACCCACACAAACTTTACCAAAAGGAAAAATCTAATCGTTCTCATCCTGAAACAACCAATCAAAATGATCGGTCTGAATCAGCAGGCAAAGGGTTTAGTGATATATATATTTCTAAAACAGTCTCCTCTTTCCTTATTTGTATGGGTTATTCCCAAAACCGTCGAAGTTCCTATCTTTTGGCAATGAATTCACACAAACATAGCCGTAGCCCAATAATCTCTACACTCTCCTCATCATCATCTCCTTACAAATTCTTTCTCTCTTTTCCTCTCCTTGCTACTTCCACTAACCACAAACGACAACGTTTCACCTCTCTCTCGTTGTTATTCTTCTTCTTCTTGTGTTTGTCTTTCGCTACTTCGATGGCAGTGTCGGACTCAGACTCAGACTCAGATTCAAGTCCCGTTGTCCAGACGACACCCCTCGTCACTTTCCTCCAGCGCGTGCAGCTCACGGCACTCCGTTCCTACCCTAAAAAACAAGCCCCCGACCCTAAATTCTACATTGACCTATCTCTCAAGCTCCCTCACCATCTCTCCACCGTAGAATCCGCCTTCAAAGATCTCACTACCGGGTCACGTGACCTGTCAGTGCCAATAGAGAAGCTTGAAAAGTTCATCCACGAATACTTCGACGATGCAGGGAAGGATCTGGTGCACCACGAACCGGAAGACTTCGTCTCAGATCCCACCGAGTTTCTCCTCAACGTGGAGAACGACCAAGTCAGAGAATGGGCGCGTGAGGTACACTGCCTGTGGAGAAACCTGAGCTGCAGAGTCTCTGAGTCAGTGATAGAGTCACCTGACCGGCACACGCTTCTCCCGTTGCAGGAACCGGTTATCATTCCCGGTTCGAGATTCAGAGAGGTTTATTACTGGGATTCTTATTGGGTCATCAAGTCAGTGTTCATCAAATTTTTTCAAACTATTTTTTTTTTTCTAATAATTTAATTCTTTTTATATTCCGTGTTGACTACGCAACACGAGCTAACGTGTCGCTGATCATGTTATGTTGTGCTTTTGCACGTGTAGAGGACTTTTGACGAGTAAAATGTTCACTACGGCCCAAGGTTTAGTGACGAACCTGATGTCACTCGTGGAGACTTATGGTTACGTTTTGAACGGTGCTAGAGCTTATTACACCAACCGAAGGTAAAACAAAATCAAGAATCATCGTAAAATGTTATGTAATAGTAGAAAGTAAAATGTTACTTTTATTGTTACAAGCCAACCACCTCTACTGAGCTCAATGTTCTATGAGATTTATAATGTAACCAAAGATGAAGAACTTGTGAGGAAAGCTATCCCTGTGCTTCTCAAGGAGTACGCCTTCTGGAACTCAGGTTCGTATTTTTTAACCTAAGTTATATAATAATTTGGTGTATTGTTATTTAATGTTCGTTATGTTATATTATTTTTTGTAGGAAAGCATAAGGTGGTTATTCGAGACGCTAGTGGCAATGATCACATTTTAAGCCGTTATTACGCCATGTGGAACATGCCTAGACCTGAATCCTCTGTTTTCGTATGTTTCTTGTCTCATTACCGCAAGTAAACTGTTGTTTTTTCTTAACTGGGAAAAATATATTGACTCTCTCGCTCACAGGATCAAGGATCAGCTTCGGGGTTTTCGAGTACGTTAGAGAAGCAACGGTTCCATCGAGACATAGCTACAGCTGCTGAGTCAGGATGCGACTTCAGCACCCGGTGGATGAGGTTATAATGTTATATAAACCATCGAAACTGTGACTAGACTTGTTTTATTATTGTCACTGTTAATCAATCTCAATAATGTTTTGTGCAGGCATCCTCCTAATTTCACGACGATGGCTACAACATCAGTTGTTCCTGTTGATCTAAATGTCTTTCTTCTCAAGGTTTGTTTACTTTCTTGATCAAGTTATGGTTCAAGATTGTACACGAATATGCTTAAGCCTTGAAATGACTCTTTTTTTACTGTAGATGGAACTTGATATAGCGTTCATGATGGAGATCTCTGGTGACAAAAACGGTTCAGAGCGTTTTGTGAAAGCGTCAGAAGCGAGAAAGAAAGCGTTTAAGACCGTGTTTTGGAATGAAAAAGCAGGGCAGTGGCTAGATTACTGGCTTTCCTCTAGTGGTGATGTAAGTTAAAGAATCTTTACTTTACATTGTCGGTTTTGTAAAGTGGTGTTCAAACATTGAGAACGCACGTTTGTGTCTTCAGGAGCCTGAGACATGGAAAGCTGAGAACCAAAACAACAATGTTTTTGCATCTAACTTTGCTCCAATCTGGATTAGTTCCTTCCATTCAGGTAAAACTATGTCTACATGTTTATATATACACACATGTATTAAGTTTGATGGGTTTCTAGTTAATATCATTTCCAACTTATGATGTGGGATCTCTAATAACATGTACATATCTTTGGATCTGAATGTGGTATCTTGTAACATGTAGATGAAAATCTTGTCAAGAAAGTTGTGAAGGCTCTTAAAAACTCAGGACTCATCGCTCCCGCTGGTATCCTTACCTCACTGACAAACTCTGGACAACAATGGTAAATGAAATTACTTATGGTTCAAGTTTCACTTTGAATCTATAAATTTCTTGATGAAGCATTTTGAATGTTTGAATTTTCTTGCAATGTATAACAGGGACGCTCCTAATGGATGGGCACCACAACAAGAGATGATTGTTACAGGACTCGCGAGATCAGGTCTAAAAGAAGCTAAAGAGATGGCAGAGGAGATTGCAAGGAGGTGGATAAGAAGCAGCTATCGTGTTTACAAGACAAGTGGGACTATTCATGAGAAGCTTGATGTTTCAGAGTTTGGTGAATATGGTGGTGGAGGAGAATATAAGCCACAGGTAGAAACATTTTTATTTTGAGCTCTCTTCTTCAACTTCACAAACAGATATATCAGGGCTAAATTAGATTGTGGATGATGTTTTGAGGGCATGAGGTTTGAACTTTGTTGGTTTTTATCTTTTTGCAGACGGGATTTGGATGGTCAAATGGAGTTATATTAACATTCTTGGAGGAGTTTGGATGGCCCTCTGACCTGAGCATTGAACCATAGATTTACTACTTTCGTATTAAACATTAAATAAAGGAATTACTTCATAATTTGTAATTTTATTTAAAGTTTATGATAGTTTCACTTTTTGTGTGGATTTGGTCAGAATGTTTTAGTGTTCCAGATGTTTTGTGACCGATAATATCATTCATCCCATCTTCTCATCGATTTCAATCTACTTCATTTGTATTTTTCACTAAAAAGAGCTAGGCAAACGATAAAATGAATTGGAGAGCTATGACATTCTTACAATATAACCAAAAGATCCAACGATTCTCCATAAAATCGATCGGTCCACAATTAATTCAGACCATGCGAACTAAAATTTACGAATACTAAAGTTTGAATACGGTTAGGCTGTTCAATCTATTAGATCCCACTCAAAAGTCATAACCATATATAGTTTTTTTTTTTTTGAACAAATCCATATATAGTATATAAAATAGATGAATGGTATGAATTAACCAAAATTTTATGAACAAAGCATTTTGGCTTTTTATGTATATAAAATAGATCGATGAATGGTACGAACTAACTAAAATACGGTATAGGCTGTTCATACCGTATTTCTTGTATGGTGAGAAAATATGGATTCATTTTGTATATTAAACAATGTTTTATTCCAGGGAACTCTAAATACTCATTTAAACATTGACATTGTTGGTTGAATACTGCATGGGAAAAAAGAACATAATAGTACAAATCTATGAAAAGATTAGTTATGATCCAAAACTCCCATAACATTTCACTGCGGCTACGTCCAATGAATTTCGGTCTGCCCAGCTATAGCCATGTCCACATACTAAGTCGAGAGCAGACTAAAGAATTCACATTAAATTAAGAATATAAAACTATGGAATCCAACACTTCATTTGGTGTTATATGAGTTGTTGGATTAAAATGGTGAGTGGGGGCTAAATTATTCATGGATGCTACTTAAATAAGTAATTAATGACTAATTTGTGATTTAAAAAGTAGATTATTGGTCAAATATAGTTGGCAAACAGAAATATATCCATTCTATGATTTTGGCTTAATCAGCAGTTGTTTAATCGCTGGAAAAGGTTCATATAAGTTGGAAAAAGTTGATCATAATCAGAATCTGCGTTTGGATGAATCAGATTGTACCCGACGAATCCTAATAGAAAATCTGAGATAATGGGTCGGTCATTTTATAAAAGGGGATAATTTAGACGGCCTTAAACTAATCTTGGAATCGGGAACACAAGTTGCTATGACATTAAACTATTGGCTATGAACTTAAAATCACATTAAAATACAGACTGGAAAAATAATGGTTTAACAGTTTAGATTATGACAACGGATGATACATAGGGAGAGAATCTTCCGGCCAAGTAGGGATTGGTTTGCTGCTGGTCAAAATTCATTTTGTTTCCCAAAACCCCATGTGCACTTTCTCATTAGTCAAACTTAAAGATGTTTAAGTTTGGAAATATAAAACCATTAGATTCCTAAACATTTGAGTCATACTGATCTTTTTTTCATTTTAGACATCCTCTTTTCTCGGTTATAAAACTGTTTTTATAATATACTCCCTCCGTTTCGCAAAGAGTGTCGTTTTGAGGTTTTATTTTTGTTTCATAAAGAGTGCCGTTTTTTATTTTCAATGCATAATTTATTAATTTTATTTTCCAGTTTAATTTTCTATTGGTTAAAATATGGTTAGGTGTATAGGTAATGATGTTTTATATGGAAAATATGTAAAATTAAATATTTTCTTAATCCGTATGCACAACTCTAAAACGACACTTATTATAAAACAGAGGGAGGATTCACTAGTCTAGTGAATTCGAATGATCTATCAAGGTAGGAGCTGGACAATGAGTACCATTAGGTGTTCAACATTTGCATTTAGCTATTTGGCTTCCTCTCCGTGTAGATATGATCAGACTTGTAATGTACTATTTCATTATTAACTAATCAAATTTTTCCTAATTATTCAATATTAAGGATCTAATAGCGGACTAAATCATTGCATAAGAACACATGTGATGTAAGTGTGAAGAATGGTACGTAACATCACTTCTCCTTTATGAGTATTGCATATATATATGAGTAAATTTTGTAATGTTTTAAATTAATTTCTAATAATAATTATTCAATTTATAAGGTGTCAGCTTTGTGTTGTATGATTGAGCAAGAAATTGTCCCATGACACCTTTTCGCTTGATAAGAAAGACGCCATTCCATTCGCTATGATGAGGAACTTCACCTTTATCTAATTATAACAAAAGAGAAACGCATAAGCCAGAAAATAATATTCATCATAGAATACGATAGAAAAAAGTACTTTAAATTCGGTAGAATATATATGTAATTGATAACTACGCACATTATATATCAAGTTCGTCATCCTAGAGTGGTGGTTTGGGACGATTATTGAAAGTGACATTGTCACAGTAGCATTCTCAAACCAAATTTTCTTTCCTGATACATTGATAACTAAAGAGGTGGTTTAATGTGATATATTTTGTGACAAAATGATTAACCGCTAATAATTAATACTCCTTCCGTATAATATTAAGTGATGTTTAAAAAAAGAAAATTTATTTTAAAATAATTAATGTTCTCATTATTCTATATATAATTTAATATCATTTGAATTTTTTGACCAATTACAAAATATTATGTTTTTTATTGATTAAATTAGTTTCATTTAATAATATTTTTATGCAATTAAAATAAATTATATAGCAGTTTGTATTTTCTTAATCTATGTGCAAAAATCTTAATAACCATTTATATTGAAACAGAGTATCCAAACAAATTACCAAATGTTGTTCAAAAAAAAAAGTTAATAATTATTACAAATTAAATAAATTATCGGTGACCGTGTTCCACGGAAGAAGAGGAGCGAGCCAGTACGCAGTTTGCGAACCTCACGTGCCTAAACCGTCTTGCAAGATTCTTCTTATATGTTTCTACATGCTACTTCCCACGTTGCCACTCCTCTCGTTTTCACATTCACCGCTTCAACTACTCGCCGTCTCACTTTCGTCACCGAATCGTTTTATTTTTCGCTTATAATCATTTGTTTATTCGCATAGCAGAGGCTTAGAGTCTCTGTACATTTTGACAAACTTTATTAAATTATCTTTCATCTATGTTTGACAAACTTACCAGTAGTATTACTTTACATTATTCCACAACTTGGGAAATTTTACATTATAAAAGTATCGTTTCTGGTACTCCCAACACTGGCGTTTATTCCGAGATTGATATAGGGAAAACTATTATCACTCAAATATAACTATTTTGTTTAATTAAAGTAATTAGTAAATGATGTTAGAATAATGAGTTAATGAGTGACACCAAGTATACAACTAGACGTCACGATTGTATAATTGTCTCCTACAAGTTAGTCAAATTTTAGGCCTTTTGACCGTTAGTCCTTGCCTTCGAAGACAATCTATTCCGTTTTGGTTTCTCCATTTGTTTTTTTTCTGTTCAAAACTAAGCGTTGGTAATTGATTAGTAAACTCTTATTGAGCTCGTTAACTGTAATTCAGTCATGGAAAATAGGAAATAAGTATCTAATTTATAACGAATCAGAAACTGACAGCTATTGAATTAATTTAAATACTCAGTTTTTTATTAGTGTTGACTCAAATATCTTCATAAATTATTCATCAGTGTGGAAGAGTTTTTAAAATGGGTAATTATCAAAAGTCACATGATAGCTCTCTAAATATATATAACAAATCAAACCATACAAAAGGTTGATGATTTGTTTCCCATTACAACACCAGTTTTAACTTCCATTTAATACTTTTTAATAATCTCTATGATTCATAATAAATGTTATTTATAGTTTTTTTATTTGTTTCACAAAATGTCATTCTGCAATTTCAATGTAACTTTATAAATTAAATCTATTCTTTATCTTTTTGAATAATCAATAGATTTAAATTGTTTTCAATTAATTAATCATATACTTCATCCCTTTTGATTTAATTGTCGTTATAGAAAAAAATATTCGTTTCAAAATAATTGTTGTTTTAGAGTTTCAATGCAAAATTTATTAATAAGATTTTCTATTTTATTTTTCTATTGGTTGAAATATTATTATGTGTATAGGTGATTGTGTTTTTATTGTAAAAATATACAAAATTATATTTTTTTAATATGTGTACATAAACCTGTAATGACAAGTAAAATAAAACAAAGATAATATTAAGTATGAACATATTAATCTATTACTCCCTCCGTTTCAAATTATGTGTCGTTCTGAAGTAGATTTTTTGTTTCAAAATAAGTGTCGTTTTCGGTTTTCAATGCAAAAATTATTGGTAATATTTTTTCTCTATTTTTCTATTGGTTAATATATGGTTAAGTGTATTGGTAATAGTGTTTTTATTTTGAAAATATGTAAAATTAATATTTTCTTTGCATAAACCTAGAACGATAACTAATATGAAACGGAGGAAGTATACAATTTTCTTAGTTTTCGTGAAAAGTGTCAAACTGACATTTATTAAAAAAGGAGGGAGTATATTGGTAACACTCACATCTTCCACGGTTAATAAATATTTTTTTTTAAATGACTTTCATCTTTTTTTTTAAAAAAGGAGGGAGTATAAAATATATTCTTATTTAATGGTAGTGTTTCAAAAAAAAAAAAAACTTATTTAATGGTATGTTTTATGACATTTTAAAGATGTTGAAGAGCAAAGAAAAAAGAAGTAATTGATTGTTCACTTTTGAAATCTCTTGTCTTTTATTTTTAACTTTTGATAGTATGCACAAAATTGTGGTTTTGTATGAATGTTTTTGTGTTTTTTAGTATACTATTTTATGGTGTCCAATTTTAACTTCTTCAGAGTACTGTAGTGTTTTTTTTTTGAAACACTTACGGTAGGTTTTGTTATATTACTATTCTAGGTTTAAAACAAAGAATTAATATTGTCATTGCAGCCAAGAAAATCAAGAATTCATATTGTTGACAAATAATTAAATTAATATATAACGGAACTAGACCTACCAGACTTCAACTGCGAAATTATTTGTAATAAGATGAGTAGTATAAATTTTATATTTTTTATGCCAATCCTTTAGGTAAAAAGTGATAACTACTTTTTAACCTCATCAATAAAAAGTTGACTATAAATAAACAACATTACTATTTCCTCAAATATCTCTCTCCCTTGCCAGACGGCGTTGCCTTCACAAAAACCTGACGAGAGAAGCACAAAGAGAGAGAGAGCTTTCAGACCATATCTTATTTTACTATTCTACCCTCATAACTGATAACTGCAAACACGGTTTTGTCTTCTTCTTCCTTCTTTATTTCACATTTGTATTAACAGAAAAAAGAAAACTCCGACGAAGAGATAAATGATCGACACTGGAAGATACCTTATCGGCGCCGCCGGTACTAGCGGCTTCGGGTCTAAATCCACCGCCGATGAGGTAACCGAGAACTGCGACCTTCGTTCTATAACAGCCATAATCACCGGTGAGTTTTTTTTTTTCTTTCCAGTTTTCCGGTGACTCGCGCCGTTTCGAAACTTTTCTCATTGTCTATTCTTGTTTTGGTGAAGGTGCGACGTCGGGGATCGGAGCTGAGACGGCGAGAGTGCTGGCGAAACGAGGAGCGAGGTTGATATTTCCGGCGAGGAACGTTAAAGCGGCGGAGGAAGCGAAAAGAAGGATCGTGGCTGAGTTTCCGGAGACGGAGATCGTCGTTATGGAGCTTGATCTCAGCTCAATGTCTTCCGTACGGAGCTTCGTCGCCGGTTTTGAATCTCTTCATCTTCCTCTCAATCTTCTCATGTAAAGACTCTTAACTCGTTTTTAAACTATATTTTCCTCTTATTAAGTTTAATTACGATTTGCAATATGATCTTTCTCGGAAAACCAAAAAAAAAAAAAAATTATATGCATGTAAATATATTTATATACACATACGTGCAAAAACATAACATAATTAATTATGATTCAGTTCTTAATCTTTCTTTGATTTAAATACGTTATTTCTCTGATTTTTTTTTATAAAAATATGCAAATGTGGAAACAGAAACAATGCAGGCAGATTAGCACATGAACATGCAATATCAGAAGACGGGATCGAGATGACATTTGCTACTAATTATCTTGGTAATTATTTCGTTTAATACGATTCCTACAATCTATGAAGAGATCTTAATTACGCATTATACTAATATTATCTCCTTGTTAATAGCCGATCTTATTTTAATTGCAGGCCATTTTCTCTTGACCAATCTGTTGGTGAAGAAGATGATCCAAACGGCAGAAGAAACAGGAGTTCAAGGAAGGATCGTTAACGTCACGTCGGGCATTCACGGCTGGTTTTCCGGCGACTTGATCGAATATCTCCGGCTGATTTCTCAACCTAAGTGGTATGGTTCCATTTAGTTTCTGTCATCAAGAGGCTTAACTGTTCCATAGAACCGTAAAATTTCTTAACTCTAAATGATATACTTAGGTAGCACATTTATAAACTCTAAACCATAACATTCATAACATTTATAAACTCTAAATGATATGCTACACACCTAGAATCCACATAAGTGTCCAATAGCTAGATCTATAAATCAGAGAGTAGGGTTTGGTGTCGCTGGATTTACCTTTTTTACCAAAGGAAAAAGCTGCATAGATGTTAATTTTTTGACTGATGAGTGACAGTAAGTTGATAGGAAGGGTAATAAGTGTGAAAAAGGAAGTAAAGAGTTTTGACATTTTGACATGTAATAACTTTTTGTTTGTGTTTTTTGTATGTTGGGGTTGATGATCGAATAGTCAATTCGATGCGACACGTGCGTACGCTCTCTCGAAGCTAGCCAACGTTCTGCATACCAAGGAGCTTTCTTCTAGACTCCAGGTCTCTTTCTCTCCTTCCTCCTCTCTCTCTCACTTCATTCTCCAATTAAATTCACCTCCTCCCCCCCCCCCAAAAAAAAAAAAAAATCCAACTAAAAGCAATATGGTAGAAATTAATAGTAATGGTCCTATTTCTGAAAACCTTTTAATATTTATTGATTTTTTTAGTAGATTAAAGGTGAAAGGAATGCGAGAAGGGGACAACAAGAAACCTAGATAACTATGATTTGTATTCTAACTAATGATATGAAATTAGTTAGTCAAGCTTTGACTATTGACCATAGTTAGGATTAAGACAATCATGTGGGTCTTTTAAATAAAGTGATTACATTTTATTATTTAAAAACAATTTTAATGGAAAAGGAAAAAAAAAATGCAGAAAATTGGAGCAAATGTGACGGTTAACTGCGTACACCCAGGGGTTGTAAAAACCCGGTTAACAAGAGACCGGGAAGGCTTATTGACAGGTTGGTTTATCTCAATCCCACACCCCCTCTTATGCATATTGGCTTATATTGAATAAAATAATCATAAACAATTAAGATTCCTAATTATGTCTAAATGATTTTCCTTTGTCTTTTCCTACTCAGATCTCGTTTTCTTCCTGACATCCAAGCTTCTTAAGACCGTTCCTCAAGTAATACATTATTTTTATATATAATTGTAATTTGATATAACATAATCTGTGCTGGATATGTTATCCTTTTTGTTTGTTAATTTATGTGGTACTTTTGTTTAATTTTTTGGCATGTGATTAGGCAGCAGCAACGACGTGTTATGTGGCAACGAATCCAAGGTTGGTGAACGTATCGGGAAAGTACTTTACGGACTGCAATGAAACGACAACGTCTGGACTCGGATCTAACTCCTCCGAAGCTACCAAGTTATGGGCTGCTTCTGAGATTCTGGTAACTCAACATTCCAAGGCCGCTTTCGACCCATTTAGCTAAAGAAAAACTGAAGTAATTATCTTATTTTATATTCCCTTAGGAAAAAGATATAATTCTAAATATTATGAAGTTTAGTAAATCGCCGAACTTATACTGGTATCAAGAATCTTTTAACCATATGTAGATGATATATACTAGTTTTCTACTCTATAGTACTAATGCGAAACTGATGTACTTTATATAGTATTTGTTTATAATAATTAATCTAAGTGATATGAAAATCAATATATTGAACTTATCTTTCATAGTTCTTTCTTCTTTGATTAATTAAAGAAAGCTCAAGTTGGACTATTATACTAACCTTAAAATATTAAAAGATAAGTGGAAAATCATAATGTCAATCATTAGTTTTCGAAAGTGCTCCGAAGTTATGCTCATAGTTTGATATAATTCATGTGGTTAACCCATTTGGACTGATCTGTGAGATCTCTCTTTCATTTAATTTTCATAAACAATATTTGTGATATTGACTATTTCGTATGTCCATGTGAAGTACCAAAAAGAAGCCCTGGCTTTCCATCACTTAGTTTGGTATTACGTGTGATGCTATTTCAATGATGATTTTTAATAATTATTGTCTATAAAAAACTATAGAAATTAACAAAAGAAAGAAAAATGAAAAAACAAGTTGTTAAATGAGAATCGGTTAGATTGGGGACTTTAAGATTTAGGTCCATATAAAATGGCGCATGATAGTACTTTTACGCATGTGTCTCTCTCTTTTCTTTTTCTTTCTATAAAAGAGACCCTACTAACATGCGCCAGGGGTTTTCACTTCATAAAAAGAAACTCTCTCGTGCGTCATCAAATTGCTATGTCCTTATCGAGTTTTAATCATTACACAAATTAAAAGAAGAAAATGGGAAGAAGGTTGGTTCAAGTAATAGAGAGAGCTTCAAACTTAAACAAATGCACGTACAAACTGTACACACTCACATAGTTATAAGACCACTTTTAGTGTTAGATAATCTAGCAAACATGTAAGTGTATGTGCGTGAGTTTTTATTACTGTTCACGTATTTTAAGTGTGTGTTATGTTAAAATGTAGTAGCTTGCGCAATGCACAACATGGATGCTT
The DNA here is from genome assembly GCA_012274485.2 of Sinapis alba. NCBI lineage: Eukaryota > Viridiplantae > Streptophyta > Magnoliopsida > Brassicales > Brassicaceae > Sinapis > Sinapis alba. Next base: position 913,274 of record MU105558.1, on the reverse strand, counting down.
GTACTTTTTTTTTTTTTTGAATTATATGGGATATCTTGGCCCCACAGAAGTAGTCCAGACTAGTCATGCGTTATCACGTGTCGTTCTCCTGTCCCTGGCAATGCCAAAATATTGGAGCATGATTATCCGGGTCTCTTAAGAGGGTCTCTTGCACTGTTCGCGGCTCCCACTAACATGTGGGGCCCGTGAACAGTGCAAGAGACGGTTCTTAAAACTTTTAAATAAGAACTGTCTCTTGCACTGTTCGCGGATCCCATTGACACGTGTCGGTCCGCGATTGATTATTTTTTTTAATATATAAAAAAAAAATCAGAAAAGAAAAATAAAAATAAATAAAAAATAAATAAGAGACCTTTTTTAGGGTTTTTAGGATAATCGTTTCATAGTATTTGATTTTTTACCCTCAAGTTAACCACCGGACCACGAGCCTTGGTTGGATGCTTGTACTTTATCCAGTTTGGTCTTTCATATACTACATCTGTTTTAACTGTATTGGGTATTTTATTGGTTGGTTGGTATCGTAAAATGATGGGAACCGTCTACTATTTGAAACTTAAGTTTTGGGCTCATATATATCACACTATTTTCTAACCTAGGTGTGCTATAATCTAAATGGGCTTTACGTCTAATATGGGCCAAGAGAATTAAAACGATTCATTCATTCGACAAAGAAGAGATATTTGTTTGGTAAAAGTTGTTTTTGTTGCGAGTTTGCATTTCAATGACAAGTTGTTAAGGTGCGGGTTTGTCCACACGCGCTGACATGGACCGCACTTTCAAAGATGCTATCCACGCACTTCGTGGGACCCGTAAGTAAATCCAACGGTTCAGATTCGGTGGACCTTTTCTTCAGCCAGAATTATCAGCAAAGGCACGCGCATGAGGAAACGCGGGACCCAACTCCACCGGCCACAAGTCGTAATAACCGTTCATTAATCGGCACCGGTCAACTTAAGTTACGACACTTGTCACCATCATGATTACAAATGGAAATTATTGTAATATTTACCGTTTAATTTTATTTTTATTTGGAGCTAATTTTAATGTAACATCAAAGCTAAGGAAGAAGATTTACTTGAGCCATTTTCATGCGTTTTATGCTGGATATTAATTTTATTATCTTATAAATATACCCTTTGATTTAATTTAGACTTTTTAATGTATTTGGTGACTTTATTGATATATAAAAAGATAACTAATACTTCCTCCGTTTTGATTTAATTATCATTATATAAAAAAAAAATTATTTTAAAATAAGTATATTTTTGAGTTTTAATATAAAATTTATTAAGAAAATTTTATAATTTATTTTTTTAATTGATGAAATATGGTTAGGTATATAAATAATTGTGTTTTTATTTTGAAAATATTTTTTCTTTTACGTTTTATTAATATATGTTCATAAATTCATAACGAGAATTAAAATGAAACAGAGTATAAGAGAGCGTGGAACATGGAGTGAAGGAAATTAGGTGTTCCTGAGCTGTTTGTACACTAAGATAGCTCACGTGGCGATGACACATAGGCCATGTTAATCTGGGACCCTGACTAATCGAACACAGAACAGGGTCATGATCACCGTCCTTGGGAGTAGATGGCGAGCGTCCAATGAATTCAATTTTAACTCGTGCGATACAGGCTATTATAGCCTAATTGGAATCTTAAGATACACGTGAAAGACGGATAATAATAAGTGTATGAAATAACATATATATGATCTATTTAATCTGGGGCATGTGGAACCTTTAAGGGCGTATTTGGCTCTATAATCTTAACATTCTACACATAATATTTTTGATTTTAATTATTAGTACGTAAGTGTCAAGAAGTATATTATATGAAATGAGTTCACTTTGTTTTTATTTGATTTTAAGATCACAGTCTATTCGTCAGTGGATGGTGAACTTATTATGTACTTGAGTTTTACCACCGTACAATTATGATACTAATAAAAAAAACTTTATATCGTGATAAAAAGTTTATACCTTTTATAGCTTTTAGAACTTTTTTTAAAAAAATCTTGAGTTTGATAATTGTTTTATAAAGATAATTCTTCTAACACGATAGTTAGAAAAGAATGACACAGATATCTCCATGCATAACGCTTTTGCCTTTAAAAAGAAAAATAATATTACAGTAGAGAAAAAGTATTACATTCAGTTATGCTATGATGTAGCATACTAGTTATGCTGATGAGTTGTACTTGTAAAGTAATATGCTACGTAATGCTATATGTTGTAATAAGCAGATGTTCAAGCAATATCATAGTAATTTTAGACTTAGTCATCAAAGTAAGTAGTGGTCTAGTAATTAAGATCACTAATTCAATTTTATTTGAGATGCGTGATTTACGATTAGTGTCTAGAATTTTCGATCACTGATTATATTTTTGATAACTTTCTTTTAACTATAATAAATAAAAATATTCGGTGAAGAACCCACTTTCAGTCATTCATTTTACTATGGAAAGAATATTATAAGAAAACAATTTACTTTTAAGCTCAGGCATTTAAATGAAACGAGAAAATTTAAGCATAGTTGAAATCGTTGTGGACGTTAAAACTTAAATATCGAATACCTAACTAATGACCAAAAATCCAATCTGACTCGGGTTAATTATCAAATTTGAAAATTCTCGACAACTGACAGACAACAAATCTAATATACATATTACACATTTAGAAGTTGAAAGTTGACGTGGTATCAAATAATACACATAGTCAAAATATTTCCAAAAGCAGAAGAGCCGTATGTTGCATGTCGAATAGGATTTACGCAACTTGTTTTGTGAGGTTTAATTAACGCGTTGAACTGTTTATACATTAAAACACCTTTACTAAAATAAGTTTAATGTAACTTGGGCAATTCTCTTAAATAGCCCTTTTTAAGTTTTTGTCACAAAAATAGCCCTCAAAAAATAAAATGACCAAAATAGACTTTTTTTTTTTTGAAATTTTGATTTTTTTTTTATTTTTTTTTTGAAATTTGAAACTCTAACCCCAAACCCACTCCTTTACTCTAAACCCTAAAGTTCAAATTAGTTAACCCTAGGGGTATAAATGCATATAAATGAATTTTTTAGCTTCTAAAAAAACATTTTGGTCATTTTCTTCCTTAAAAGTTATTTTTGTGACAACCAACCTAAAAAAGACTATCTAATGAAATTTCTCATGTAACTTTGTAAGTATAAATGTTAACTAGATGAAATCTGGTGTGAATAGGTAGCAAATTTATAGTAATTTAATTATAAAACCCTTACATAAGCTAGTGATCTTTAGTAATTTAGAAAGTAATAACATGGTAAAAATACAATAATCAATTACCGAAATCCGAACGTTTATAAAATTATATATATTGGCCAGGACGATTACCAAGCTAAATTGTAATTTAGACAATATAGTCTATAGAGCCGCAACATTATAATATTTTTGTTCTAATGCAAAACTCAAATCTAAAAACGTTTCGCGTCTCCAAAGAAAAAGAAAACACGGTTAATTATATACTGTACATATTGTAAAGAGTTATTTAAAATTTTATATATTTTGCCACTATATAAGGTCCTGTGGTGGCTCACTGGATCGTACGTATACTCAGGCGTCTTGATAGACTTGGAGCATTAATTTGTGTTATTGTTATTTTTATATTTTTTTAAAAAATGGGTGTTGTGAATGTACCATGGCGACATATTGTTAGGGGGTATGTAAATTCCTTTGTTCAAGCGATTTATAACTCTTAAAATGTCAATTGTACGTCTGATGTATAACTATTGCATTAGTGTAAAACGACGGATGAACATCAAACAAGAAATATAATATTACAATATATCTAAAATTGAGTATCACAATATATCCAAATGTAAAGATAAATTTTGAAGTTATTACTTTTTGTGGCGGAACTACAACGAATTAATTTTACCAAAAAAAAAACTACAACGAATTTATTATAAATATGCTACAAAATAGATAATTAGTGATAGTACTTACACATACATGATGCATACATTATATATGTACAATTTTCATGTATGTGTAGGCTACAGAAAATTGTACTTTCAATGATCGTACATTATATACATTATATATTTTCACCAATTAGTGATAGGGTAAATATAATTATAAGCCTACACATACATGCATACATTATATATGTACGCGTATTAAAGTATATCTACATATTTTCAGTACGACAAAGATTCCCACTCGGAATGTTTTGGTAATTTTATATTAGACAATTTGGTCCCTCTCTCTATCTCTACCATAAAGCAAATGTGATCAGACAAGCATACAAAGAAGTTCCTCATTCAAAAAAGATTTCACAGCCATCAAAATTTCTCTCTCTCTCTTCATCAACAAAAGAATATATCCTTTTTTCTTTCAAATCTATAGTCAGATTAAGAAAAACAAAATATCAGAGGTTTTGTTTGCCGATCGGAGGAAGCTCAACTATGGATACGGCTCAATGGCCACAGGTATATACAGACTTACATATACTATATAGTTTTATTCTTTTACAAACCAATATGTATGTGTTGATCTAGATTAAATCAATTGATTCATCTAGGCTCAGTACTTTGATTTAATAACTTAAGAGTTTAATATCTTCTTCTTTTGATGTTTCTCTTCAACACTTTTATATGTTTTTTTCACTTTACCCTTTATTAATTTGCCCTTTTCTTTTATGGTTTTGGTTAAAGCCTTTCTCAAATATCCCAATCATTTCTATTTTGATGAAATACCATTGATTTGTTCATAATTATAATCAGATATATGTTAATTATGTCTTTACATATTGGTTTTTGAGCTAGAAGAGTTGCTTTTTGCGGTTTTGATAAGCAGGAGATGGTAGTGAAGCCCTTAGAAGAAATAGTAACAAACACATGCCCAAAGCCACAATCGGCTCAGACACAGCAACCACCACCGGTTGGGGCTGGGGGAGGAGGAGCTGAGAGGAAGGCAAGACCAGAGAAGGACCAAGCTATAAACTGTCCAAGATGTAACTCAACCAACACAAAGTTTTGTTACTACAACAATTATAGCTTGACGCAGCCAAGATTCTTCTGCAAAGGTTGTAGAAGGTATTGGACAGAAGGTGGTTCGCTTAGGAACATCCCTGTTGGTGGTGGCTCAAGAAAGAACAAGAGATCTCACTCTTCTTCACTCTCTTCTTCTTCTTCTTCTGATATTAATAAAAATCACTCGGATTCTACACAACCAGCTACAAAAAAACATCACTCTGATCATCACCACCACCTCATCAGCATGTCTCAACAAGGGTTGACTGGTCAAAACCCTAAATTCTTTGAGACGACTCAACAAGATCTCAATTTAGGTTTTCCAGTACCACATGGGTTGATCAGGACCAATTTCACTGACCTTATTCACAACATTGGGAACAACAAGAGCACTAACAATCCATTGCTCGGTTCTTCATGTCCTGCCACGTCAGCTATGGCAGTTTCCTCTCTGGATCTCATAAGAAACAATAATAGTAATAATGGGAGTTCTTCATTCATGGGGTTTCCAGTTCATAACCAAGATCCAACATCTGGAGGGTTTTCAATGCAAGATCATTACAAGCCTTGCAACTCAAACACCACACTGCTAGGGTTTTCATTGGATCATCATCATCATAATAATAATAATGGATTCCACGGAGGATTTCAAGAAGGAGAAGAAGGAAGAGAAGCTGGTGGTGGTGGTGATGATGTGAATGGAAGACACTTGTTTCCTTTTGAGGATTTGAAACTCATGCCAGTTTCTTCTTCATCAGCAACAATTAATGTGGACATTAATGATAATCAGCAGCAGCGAGCAAGTGGTGGTGATGCATCTGCTACTTCTGGTGGGTATTGGACTGGGATGTTGAGTGGAGGACCATGGTGCTAATTTTTACTCAGTTTGATGATGAAAATAGTACTATGTCATTAATGGTTAATTACCGTATTTATTTAATTAATCAATATGTTCTTAACTTCAGTTTAAATGTTCTTATTGGTGGTTTTTAATTTTTGTTGTTAATTTTGGAATTAGTTTGGATTTAAGGATATTATTGAGGGGTGCATGCATATCGAATGACTTTAATTTGTTTTGAGTTTTTGTTATCGATCGTTAACACAGGTTATAAATGATACATTGGTTGGTCTTTTGATGTTCCTTCTCTTGTTGATTCTATTTTTCATGTCTTTGTCCACTAATAATGCCAGATGTTATAACAAATGAAAGCTAATTTTTTTTTTTTTTTTTTTGCATATATAGTGTAACCAATTATCTGCAGCAGCATAGTATGTTTTGATTGTTTTGGTCACGCAACGAATGGGTCTTCTTAATTAAATTAAAGAACAGGTATAATAAATTAAAAATTTAATTTAATTAAAAGAGACAGGTAAGCTCTGATGACTTTCACATGATCCTCACTAAAACGCTTTATCTATTATTTATTGCCAAAGACTGGTTAAAGCCCTACCATCCCAATTAATTAATAAAACCATATTCCATCTAAATTTAATAATTAAGTTCGTTCCTGACCACAAAACAATTGATTGATCGTTTACAATAATTAGACAAGCTACCTGATTAGCTTGATGCATTTTGATTATGTCTATCCCATCAGTGAGTTTGAAAAATGTTGAATTCGTGGACTTGTTCTTTGTTGCTTTGGTTAGGAAAATAATTTGAAATGAAACTAGTTTTGGTTTTTATGTGTTAGACAGAAGAGGCAACTATTTTTTTTTAATAGTATTTGAAAATGAAGAGAGGGAAGAATAATGTGAGAGAGAAGTCTAAGGATTAAAGAAGGTGAGGCCCGCAGAAACATTCTCCTTGAAATCTGTGTGTTTGAAATTATTCTTCCCACTATGGTTTCAGCCTCGTCAATCTAGATCTTGACGCTTGCTCTTTAATTTGTTTATTTTCATTCTACACAACTCACGTACAAAACATTATTAAATGTATTACTAAATTTTAAACTAACAAATTCGAAGCTAAATTTAGCAAGGGAAAATGAACTATGGTTGTATATTTCACCTATTTGTTTTTCATGGCTATCTAGAATTGTTTAGTCTTATGTCTTAATAACATCCCACAAATTAAAATTTGCACTATCAAATAATTCAAAATGTCAAAATTTCATGTTAGATAACCATACCGGAAAACGTGGAATCCCCTTTAATTTAATGACTTGATTAAAAATTTATTAATGTATTTACATCAAGAAATCTAGATTTCGAATTTTAGAAAATGCAAATTAAGAAGAAAGTCGTTTTATGTGATCCATATTTTATGATATTTCTTTCATCATGCTAAATATTTTTTGAATCTAGATTAAATTATCGACTTTAAATTCATTTATAATATTATAGTTATTCACCACTAAAAACAACATATGAAAGACAGCAGTTGAAATATATTCTTACTACAGTTAAAGAAAGAAAAAAAAAAATTCTTAACTATCGAAACATGAAGTATATTAGCTGCAAATAAATTATAAATTATAAGATATTATAAACTTTTATCTCGAAGGTATTGATATCTTCACAGATTATTTTTTAGTTAAACCAATGATAACCTCAGGATCATTATCTAATCAAAGCAAAGTAGCAAACTATACAATAGCGACTGAATAATCCCAAAACTCTTAACGTGGTTTTGTGACACTGGTTTTACCTGTAAAATATTTCAAGTTTTACAATAAAATCAAATTGCTAATATTTATATATCTGGATGTTCATTTTACTATTCGTCCAAAAAAAAAAGGATGTTCACTTTACTACTCGCCCGTGAGTTTGTAAAAAATTCTGATGCAACTTATACAAAAAGGAATAAAATTGTCTTGTAAGTAACTTCTTTATTTTTGGTGTGAATAAAACTTATTAAGTTAACAAATAAACCAATGAGATTATGGCGTCGAACAACATAGATGACATCGAGAGGTTTTATCAACAAAAAGTATAGACATCGAGGTCAAAGGATTTAGGTGGTGTGTTATGGTGGCCACTATAAAAGGAAATAGAAAAAAGAATCCGACCGACGTTATATAATTTTGTCTGGAAATGACAGTGACTCGACCTTAAGAACATACTTCTACACTAAGTTTTTAAATTCGGTATGTTTGTGTTGAAGTATGGATGCGATATTGTATTGTGGATAAGTTCTAGAGGAGAATGGAACATATACAAATTTTAAATAAATAATAATGTTTAAAGTTTTCTCTCGTATTGTAGCTCAACAACATCGTATAAAATCCACGTCCTTCAATTAAAAAAGTCTTCTCCACAGAGTCGTACGTGTTCATTTGAATTTCATTGTCACTAACATGGCAACTTTTTAAAATATTTTGTTTAGCATTACTTGATAATTAGTGAGAGAGATTTTATCTACGACTTGTGTCGTACTTTTAGCACAATTTTAAGTGTAAGTACAGCTTAAATACTTGTAATGTTTTTTTCATTGTGAAAATTGTATTTATGTCAATTAATTGAAAGTTTATGTGCAGTGTAGATTTGTATAGGTCTACATATATTTCGAGAGTAGATATCAAGTTGTTCGGCAAGTAGAGTATTATAATTTATTAGATGTTAGGACTGATCTTCACATGTAATGTACATCAGGGGGTGGTTGTCCACGAATTCGTAAATACAAATAATTTTAAAATTTAATATAATATAATATTTTTATATTTTTTGTATGCTATAATATATTTTAGTTTTTAAAATTGAATGTAAATTTTTGAAAAATACTTTTAAAAATAAATGGATTTTAATATTTAATTAGTTTTTTTTTTTTATCAATTTAGCATCTTCGTCCATTATAAATGAAAATTTCACTTTTTAACATTCAAAAGCATAGCCAGAACGAAAATAGAAAACAAAAACAAGACCATTAGCAATTAGTAGAATCTTGGTTGGTTTCATATTATGCACGCATGTCTCGATCCCTTGTGGTTCAATGTTTATCATCAAGCTTCCTCTCTTTTTTTGTTGTTCCTTTTGATCCTCGATCCTTTCTAGTCTCATTTATGTGATTAGCTCTGTCCGGGGTGGATTGGCTTGCTTCTTGTCTTCTCCCATGATATTTGATCGGAATCTCGACCTATCACTTTGATTCTTCTTGGCGTAACTTATGTAGTCTCTTGTTCGACATGGCCTTTCGGCCATGATTGTCGGTTGATGAAGCTCTGCACTCTACAATCGTCTGTGATATTCGCTATGGGAGGAGCCAGTCATCATTGATATTTTGGTGACTTTATTTCAAAGGTTTTATTTCAAAGGTTCTCAAAGTGGTTGTTTGCTCTGATATTCTGTTTGTCTGCCATATTTGATCGACTTGTGTTTATCAGCTTTAGGCTAGTTTTCCAATCTCCGCTTGTTTGTGTTTAGGTTTGCGTCATTGTCTCCCTTGTTAGGCCTATGTTATCACTAACAATGTTATTGGACTCATCTCTGTGTACTGCCGAGTCTGTATTCCAAAAACATATCCCTCCTTTGTATCTCACCTAAGATGAATGTAAATTTTCATTGTTAAAAAAAAAAAAAAAAGAGCAGTAGATGGTTTTCATTTGAAATCATTTATTAAAAGTTTTCAAAGATTCAATTGACACATATAAATTTAAATTTAATACTTTAAAAAAAATCAAAAGAATTTCTATTGAGAATGATGCCCTTAGAAACACAAAGATAATCAAATTAAGAAGTACAAGAGAAGATTATAGTCAATAGGACATTTAAACTGTCAATAGTTTCAACTTTTATCTTATTTTGTGAATTGTTATTATTCTTAAATCACCAAAATTAGTAATTAGGTTGTAGGTAGAATTACAAAATATCACCACTCTCCGTAAAAGCCCAATTCCATCAATTACTGGGTGGCCCTTTGAAGATCATACGCCATTGGGAGATATTAACATATCCTAAACGAAATAGTATTAAAATAGAATGTTTTCACATTATGTAATCTTCTTTTCTAAATAGGACTATAGAAACTTATGACTTGTATATAAAGAGACCTTAAGATCATGAATCAATAACACAAAAAACTATTATCAATCACATATTTTCTCATGGATCAAAGCCAGAACACTGAAAATTCAACAGTGATTTTTGTGGACCATAAATAGAGATTTCGTATTTGGTAATTAGAAGAGTTTGGTCATGGTGATGACAATCGAAGAAGATGAAGATGACAATCCGAACGATGACATGAAATCATGGAATATGAACTCTTCACGACCACTAAACAATTTCAACCTCACGAACCTGCAACTTCACTCACGACCAGCGAACAATTTCAAGCCAACGAACTCATGAGCACCGAACCTGCGATCAATGAACTTACGATCTCTCTATCTTTCTTTGATCGACAAGGATGACGAATCTTCTTGCTGTGACAACGATCTCGAACTGATGAAACCAGATCCAACAAAACTGAATTTGATGAAACAAAACCGACGATCCATCAAACTGATGATTTTGACAAAAAAAACTGATGATCAATTTGAATTTGAAAATTTGTAGTTCAAATTGGACATACAAAATTGATATATTCCAATTTGAAGAGAGATATTAGGAGATATTAATATATCATAAACAAAATAATATTAAAATAGAGTATTTCCATATTATGTAATCTCCTTTTTAGATAGGATTATAGAAACTTATGAGTTATATAATGAGACCTTGAGGTGATGAATCAATAACACATAAAACTATTATCGATCACATATCTTCTCAAACGGTGTAATGATTCGTTTAGGCTGTGAGCAAGGGGGAATTTCAACAATTTTAGTTGGTGCTTGACCCGAAGGCATAAAATGTTGGTACTTTACGCCAACTTTATTAACTATTGAAGGGCATTATAAATGAGAAGATGCTAGTGGTTTGATTGTTTTGAAAATGTGAAGTTCGTCCTTTCCTGCGGATTGTGTTACTATTTAAAAATGTATTCTGTAAATGGCCGCAAAATCTGCAGGGCCACACCAGGTTTGTGAAGGGTATTGGTAGAGTGAACCTTTTGAGAAAAAAAAAAACTTATTTTTTGTTTTGTTTTGAGAAATTCGAATATGATATGTGTTAAATATCAATTTTAGTTTCATGGCAATCATATTAATTTTCAAACCACTATCATCGATGGCTGATGATGTTTCATAAAAAAAAAGAAACCTGAAAGTAGAAAACCCGATATCAGATTTCGTAACCTTATGTTAAGTCTTAAAACTTAAACAGAAAAGCAAAGGTTGATGTGAAAAAAACAGAAAAGCAAACACAATGAATTAGTGTAAGCGAATTTGGGCTTTTGTCAAATGAATTTGGGCTTTTGTCAAATGAATTTGGGCCCTTAGGCTTTGTAACTTTTTATATTTTGGTTTAAATATAGTCATCTTTTATAAACATATAACATAATTTATAAAAGTGGGAGAGTAAATATTTTTTGGTGACTACCATTTTTTGTACTAAAAAAAAATTCACGTGTTTTTGGAATACTGACATGGCAGCATCTGAGAAACCTAAATAACCCATGTGATTAACAATATAATACTGATTTAAATATATATATATATACATATATTAAAGAAAATTAAAACACATAAAGCATTACATTTCTAAAATTTAGCTATGTTAACTCATAAATAATGTTTTTTGAAGTTATATCTAAATTTAAGCCTTGGAAGTATATTATGATATATGTAGGGTAGCGTGCAGCATAGAAAAGGAGTTAATACCAAGAAACTACCTTTTCTGTTTTCAGACAAAGCAGGACCGTTTTTATTTATAGAAATAAACAGAACCCGGGACTCTATTTTCAAGTTTCTTTGAAAAAGAGAAAGAACTTAAATTTAATGCTTTTTGGTGTATTAAATTGGGTTATTGATAGGCTTTGGTGAGTCTCTTTCTCTCATCCTCTCTAATATGAAAGTAACTGTCAGTATTTTGAATAATGATAAAAGCAAAAAAAATTGACGTAGGTGAGGAATTTTAAACAACCCTTTAAACTCGAATTTCGTATTCATTTCTTTTTAAAATGGTGTGAGATTATTTTATATTTGACATATTTTTCTTCTGTTTTTTTTTTTCTGTCACCGCCAAGTCATCAGTTGTTCCTCCCCCTTTTTAATCAGTACTCAGCTCTTTTTGTTTTTTTTCTTACCCACTTCATTACTTTCGGATACTTTTCTTTATAACGTGATTTATATCTTTCAATTATATAAATTACTTTTATGTATGAAACTTCGTATGAAACTCTTAATGTTTTAATAACAGAAATTTAGACCATCCAAAATATAATACATTGGTAACACAAATTAACATTAGCAAACTATATAATACATCTATAAAAAGTTAACATGTATTTAATATATAGAATATTAAAAAAAAATATATGCATGAATATATATAACTGCAAATCGTGATGTATCTAATCATTTGTTATGTTATTCACGTTGATTAGTTCCTCTCATTCGTTATTATAATTTTCTTTGCTTTTAATCGAAGCCACATGTGCTAACAACATAAATTTTAAGTGACAACTAAAAAATCTTGAGTCTGTACATATGGATTTCAAAATCAATGCCGATTTTATAGGGTGTGATTGTTATATTAGGAATGATATATTATTAATCCATGTTATTAGTAATAAATAAATGATAAATGATTTTTAGTAAAAGTTTATTTTAAAAAAATCACAAATGATTTAATATATAAGATATAAATAAATAAGACATACATACATATATCTCTTTTATTTGATTTAAGAACAAATTACAAGACGTCTATCAAAAAGATATTTCTAGTACAAAGTCCTCTGAGCGACTACTTATTATTATTATAATTAATTCAGCAATCACTCTACAAATTTAATACGGGAGTAGGAAGATAATTACTACTATGTTGAAGTATAATTTTTTTGCTTTAGTACAACAACTTTTGTCTAATGTTCACAACAATTTGAAGTCTCTACAACCTATTACGTACTTCAGTTAAAGTCATCCACTTGGCACGTAACGTAGCATAGTTATTCTTTTTTTTTCTCTCTAAAACCCCAATTTCATATCAACGTGGGCAACTGCGTCGCAGAACGTGAGTGGTTACTGCCACATCATATACATACTACAGTTAGACATATAATAAATTTTAATTTTAATATAATTTTGTAATTGACAATGGTGAAAATTAATGTGACATCAAAATTTACTTCTGAACATGTATTCTAGACATTAATGCGAGCCTATAAAAATTGACTTCTAATTTTTGTGATTTCCATCTTTGTGTTCTTTTTTATTGAATTATAAGTATAACATTAATGCGAGCCTATAAAAAACTGGAGGGGAAGATATCCATATTATAAGGATTAAAGACAGAGTTCACATGGCCTGAATTTTATTTTGAATTTGTTCTGTTTCCATAGTTGTGTTCCTTTTTGTGATCACTGTCATATATAAATATACAACTAAAATATATATATATATATATATAAATACTCTTAATTCAAATTAAGAAAGATTTTAAAATACAGAATAATACTGAATGTAAATCTATTGATTAATAAATATGTTGATGAATTAATAATCTTATAAAATTTCCAATTTTGATTTGTAGAGATGTTTTTTATATATATGTACTAGATCAAATCTTAGTTTTTACATTATTCTCCATTAAATTTCTTAATCGCTATTATAATTTTACTAATTTACTATATCAGATCTTAGTTTTTCATTGTCCTGCATGCATTTTGCTTAGTTTATTATTTCTAATATTTTTAATTTACCATATCGAATAGCATTTATTTAAATAATAAATAAAGTTAACGGATATTTAAGCCACAAATACAGAAAATTTAATGGAAAGACTATATAGTATTAGTTGTGTGATGCAGACCATTAGACTTATGAAATCTTATGTCACACATTAAATCTTTATATAAAAATATAGCCCAAGGTAAGCAAAAAAAAAATGTTTTTAAAACCTTCTCTCTGTGAAACATGTTTCCGGGATGCATAAAAAATAAAAGGTTCAATCGAAATTCAAACTTTCAACGAGTATGATATTGGTATTTATTCCAATGAGAGAGAGAGAGAGTAAATGTAAAGCTATTCTAGGGTTATCTCTGAAACTTCAAACTTAAAATATATATCGAGAAGTCTTTCATCATTTCCACTCTATCTCTACGAATCCAACATGTCTCTCATCTCTTCGTCTTTTCTTGGCCTCTCCTTCAACACCCTCACAACATCCTTTTCCAAACCTTTGACCATATTCCCTTCGAGAACCTTGACCACATTCCCTAAGGCAATTTCTGCATGTTCAAGAGAACTCCCTTTGAAGACACGTCTAAACCGTGGGGAGCAGCTCAAAGGGATGTTGCTCTTCTCTGCCTCTCCTACCATGGCAGAGATCGCGTCCTTGGCCGGCTACGACTTCGTTGTTGTGGATATGGAGCACGGGCCAGCTGATTTCTCAGCGGCTCTTCATTGCATCAGAGCAACCGCAACATCTGGATGCAAGACAGTAATTAGAGTTCCTGAAACCTCAGCAGCATACGCTAAGAAGGCTCTGGATCTAGGTCCAGAAGGGATCATGTTCCCAAAAGTGGAAACCGGAGAAGCTGCGGCGGAGGCGGTCTCCTTCTGCTCCTACCCGCCGCATGGAGTCCGCGGATGTGCTTTTACGCTAGTGAGAGACTCAGCTTTTGGGTTTGACAAACGCTATTTGGAACATTACCGGGACAATCGGCTCATTATGTGTCAGGTAACTCGTTTCATAATAGTCACCGTAGGTTTGATGCATAAAACATAAAACAAATTTAAGAAAACTATCTTCGTTTTTAAAACTAAGACGTATCAAAAAATCCAGTTTAAGTTGTTTTGTGAACGAAGCAAATAAATGTTACAAAAGATGGGACTGATAGTACAGTTCTTATTTTTACTTTTATTTTGTTAACTATAATCGTATCGTATTATATATATATATATATATATATATATATATATATATATATATATATATATATATATATATATATATATATATATATATATATATATATTTTGTGAAAGGGTTGCTAAGTATCGTATATATATCATCTTACGTTAGCTGTTTTACAAAACTTGGGTTATACGCTATAAGTTATAACTAATGGATTTTCTTTGTAGCATATATATAAGTTCGTAGTTTTGTGCTGTTTTATTTCCGTAGCTTATTAACTCTATATAGCATAGTAGGCATATGTCCATGTATGTGGTTCTCACTGTTCATCTGTTTTTGTTGGAAAATTAATATATATAAACACCTTACATACGTTATGTTTCTTATTTAGTTTAAAATGACAATAGTGCTTAATTAGTTGATCGAGGAATGATATACTGATTTGTGATATATAAACACCTTGTTTATTTCCGTAACTTATTTGACTCTATTTAGTATAGTAGGCATTTGGCGATGTACATGGTTCTCACTGTTCATCTGTTTTAGTTGGAAAATGATTATATATAAAAACACCTTACATACGTTGTGTTTCTTATTTAGTTAAAAATGTTTAATACTTGCTTCAGTGAACACGTCTCTGGACAATAGTGCTTAGTTGATCAAGGAATATGTAACTAGGAAATACTGATTTGTGATTTTTGTTTGTGTATCAATATAAAACTAGTAATGGTTATTTTTTTAACGTTAAAATGCAGGTGGAAACGGCAAAAGGCGTAAAGAACATACAGGACATCATTGCCGTTGACGGGATGGATTGTGTCACAACCGGTCCAAGAGACCTGAGCTCTAGCCTTGGGCTCCTACATGACCCGGGGAACCAGAAGGTTAGAGACGTCCTAGCGCAGTTGGAGGATGCGGTGTTGAAGTCTGATCCTGTCAACGGTGGAGCCTACCTTGCCGGAATGGCCACGGCACAAGATCGAGCTGCTGATCTGAAGAAACGATGCTACCATATGGTCATCTCTGCTTCAGACATTTCCCTGTTCTGCAAAGCTGCCACCGAGGACATCAAGGCGTTCAATGCTCGTGATTAATCGGGCAATTTAAGTATTGTGTGAACCTATAACTAGACTATCTTTATGATCAGTTCGTTTATCATCAGTGTGTTTGTAACGACCCGGTTACAAAGCTAGTTTGTCTTTTATTTAGTTTCATTGAACCAAACCTGCTTGGCGCGTTATCTTAATTAAGATTGAACCAATAAATAGAGAAATTCCCTTGGATAGCCCTTTTTAGTTTGTTTGTCACAAAAATAGTTTTTAAGGAAGAAAATGACCAAAATGTTTTTTTTAGAAGCTAAAAAAATCATTTATATGCATTTATACCCCTATGGTTAACTAATTTGCACTTTAAGGTTTAGAGTTAAGGGGTGAGTTTGAGATTAGGGTTTCAAATTTCAAAAAAAAATTAAAAAAAATCAAAATTTCAAAAAAAAAAAAGTTTATTTTGGTCATTTTATTTTTTAGGGCTATTTTTGTGACAAAAACTTAAAAAGAGCTATTTAAGAGAATTGCCCCTATAAATATGTGTGTACACATATATTCTTATACCTTTCTCGTTAAACAAATGCAGCCGTAACACCTCCTCTTCTCCTTCTTTTTGTGTTCTTGTGTTCACCGAAGAACAAGAAAAGGAAGGTGGTGTAGAATTGTCTTCATCGTTCACTCTACACCACCTTCCTTTTCATCTCTTCCTTGTGTTATTGTTATCTTGTTGTCGTTGAGACAAGAAGAGAGGCGACGGTGTTACTAATCCCCATCGGCCACAACCATGAACCATCTCACCGCATGCTACCAAGTCGTCATGTTCACCAGAGGTAAAGTCCGAAACCCTTGTCGCGCCGGAGTCTATTTATCAACTCTCGTCATGGCTGTGTTCATACCCGAGACGTGAGGAGACACGATCTAAATAGAGTTACGGCGTTTAATACCAACCACAACCATCACTAACCGTGAGCCATTAGAGGAGCATGCCATGTCACCAAAGAGTTGTGTCGTGATCACCTAAGATCGAGCCAGCCATCAACCCGTCCACGCCGTGTAGCGTTAGGGCATCTTTATCCTAGAGACCCCAAAAGGGGTCTCTTATTATTATTTTTTTATTTTTATTTTTTGTTTTTTTCTGATTTTCTTAAAAAAAAAAATAAATAAATAAACCAATCGCGGGCCGACACGTGTCAATGGGGCCCGTGAACAGTGCAAGAGACGGTTCTTATTTAAGAGTTTTAGGAACCGTCTCTTGCACTGTTCACGGGCCCCACATGTTTTTCGGGCCCGCGAACAGTGCAAGAAACCCCCTTAAGAGACCCCTTAAGAGACCCGGATAATCATGCTCTAATCTTCTTTGTCACTTGTGTTACAAGAAACATATATAAAATTAAGCCTTTAGTAAAAAAAAAACATATATAAAATTAACATAAACCCTAAACGTTTTATGCGCAGGGATAGATCATGAAGCTTTAGGTGTGTGTTGTTCTTGTTCGACACGCAATTCATTCTAAAGCCTGCACGAGTCTTTTTGGATGAGGAATATCACTTTCAGAGGGTTTTCCTTCTTTTCACATGGTTTAAAAACACTATCAAAAGAATTGAATCCTATACATGCATGTAAATCAAAGTAAACAAGTATTGGAAAAAACAAGAAACGCAATTTCACAACTATTCTTTTCAATTTAAGAAACTTTCGGTTGGGTTTCCCGTAAAGTTAAGAACCCGTAATTACTTACGCATATATAATATATACATACACATATATATATTTTAGAAACCCAATGCTAAGAAACCTCCTATAATCTTGCTCTAAGAACCCCATCTTAAGAAACCGCGGATAATCATGGTTGTCACTTAGTTGTCAAGAACAACAGGCCGGCTTATGGATAAGGGCCACATTATACTCGCCCCAAGACCCATAGATGAAATGCCTCGTAATTGTTTTATGCAGAAGTATCATCATATCATGTAGAAAAGTCTATAAGAATCCATAGTAGAAGAAAATACAAAAGAGCCCATAATTGTAAATAATGTACAGCAGAAACTCATAAATCCCAATTTAGGCTGATGTAAGATATGATAAGATTAAAATATTTAGAAAACATTTAAGTGTAGATATGGTCTCAATAAATTCATAAATTAATAATTTCTTAATTATGTTATCTATTTTCTTAATGAATTTCACCTCTAATTTTATTTTTCATTTTCTCAAACAATATATAAATGAATTTGAATTCTATGATATGTATTCATCATAAATAAAATATATCTAATAATCTAATGAACATCATAGTTGAAATTGAGTTCTATATATTTTAACCAATATAATATCATAATAAGATATATTTTCATTTTTTCTAAACTAAAATTATCTTAAAATTTAAATTTTATTTTAAAAAGATTTTTTAAAAAAAATTAATAACTCTATAAACTTAGTAATTATTAATTTATAGATTTTTAGTGTAAAATGATAACATTAAACAAAACAGAAAAGTTTGACCAAAAAAAAAAAAACAAAACAGAAAAGAAGAAAAAGATAAAAAGGCTCATGTTTCTTTTTCTTAGGACATCTCCAATCATAACATTAAATTTGGTGTTGAAATTATACTAAATTTGGTGTTTTAGTGTTAATTTTTTTTCAACCATCACACCAAAACAATATTTTATATTGTCAACTTTTAGTTTTGATAATTTAGTACATTAGTTATTTGTAATTGACTAATTATATTTATCAAATTTATTTTTTAATTTTGGTAATTTATTTATTTATTTATATATGTTATTTTAAAATTTTAATTTGTAAACTTATATTTAAAATAACAGTCAAAAATAGGATTTTATACGTTTTAAAATTGAAAACCTTTTTATTGTGTTACAATTTAATATAATTCATAATACTAGTTTGATTTTATTATATTAAAATATATAAATACAATAATAGTTCAAAATTTTAGTAATGTGAAAATACAAAATATTATAATATATTCATTTTAACTATAAATTAAAACTAATTAATAAAACTAATACATATAAATATATAATTAAATAAAAAGTAATAAAATATTTTTTTAATATTTGGTGTGATTAAAAATATCACATCAAATTTGGTGTAACACTATTTAAATTACACCAAATTTGGTGGGATTGTTTCATTTTTGATGTCTTATTCAAGATTGTGTCACTTTTGATGTTTTATTCAAGATAAATTATACAAGATTCGATGTTTTAATGTCTTAATAGATTTTGATATGCGCTTAGAAGCGCACGTTTATTTTTTATCTATTATTCTAAAACTAATTTACAAATTATCATTATTTTTTGTTTAGAATCACAACAATTGAGTTTTTATGTTTTTACCATTTATTTTTTTCTTCAAAATATGATATTTGTTCGAAATAGATTTGAATATGATATATATGATTTAATAGTATATATAAGATATATTGAAAAACAATATGTTCTCATTATTGAAATGTAGTAATTATATAAATTGCAATTTTAAACTGAAATAAGATTTTTTGTCATATATTTGTATCATAGTTGTAACCATTAATCTATATTACTTTTATCCTTATTCAGTTTAGAAATTACTACTATCTTTGATATTTGGAAGCACAAATATTTTTTTGTTGAACTATTTTGATAAATTTGCATGAATTTATATTTTTTTATTAGAAACAAATAGCTTAAAAGCTGCTCAATAATAATATTTAAATTTTAAGAAGTGTATTCATATTCGACCCATATTCATGGTTGGACCTAGATCATGTACTCTGTATATAACCTAATTCAGATTTAATGAAAAAATCATTAGTTAAAAATTGATAGAATCAAGTAAACTCAAAACTCTCTATTAACTTGCGATCTAATATCATAGATTTTATAAACACACAAAGTACCTGATAACATTTTTTTGTTTTTTATTAAATTATTAATATATTTTTAATATTATATAAATAGTGATTTCTTAAACTTTGATGATTTTTTTATTATATCATCTAAATAAAAAATTAGAATATAAAAACTTTATTGATATAACATTATTTGGTTATTTTCGTTATTAATAACCTATTATAAGTTAGCATTATTTTATTTTAGATTAAATTTAATTTTATGATAATTTCTAAAATATTTTTAAATACTCGTAATTCTTAAAGTTAAAAATCAATCCAATTTTATCTAAAATAAGAATAACCTTAAACCAACTTATGTTAGTTGCTAAAACAACTGAAAAATACATTGAATAAAAAATATTTTTGAATTTATGATAATTTTGTTGTCAAACACATGCAATTACAAAAATTTAACTTGAATCATATGATTTAAAAAGCATCGTTCAAATTTTTTACAGTTTTTGAACATTATTAACTTAAAGCCATATCATAATATTTTAAACATAAAGTAAAAAAATTTGAATAGACTTAAAGATCTTGATAATAGAAAATCTAATCGGATACAAGTTTATCTTATTTATTTTCTTAATGAGTAAGATTATTATTAACAAATACATTCAAATTTTTATAATTGAAACTTCTTATATCAGTTTACGCTGCACATTAAATAAAAATTATAAACTTTCTATTTATATGAAAATTATCATTTGAGAGTTATATTATATATTTAATGAAAAGTCAATTTTTTATGGTTAGAACTAACACATCTTTCCATATAATATGAAACTTCTTATTATTATATTCAGTACGAACACTATTACTATGAATGTATATTATATAAAAAATATTCCTAGAAATATTATTAAATATATGGAAATATATATATATATATATATATATATATATATATATATATATATATAGTTATGTTCCCTTTTATAATCTTTTTAGTTTTATATTTTAGTTGAAATCGTAGATTTATTCATCACATAAATTCATGTTTTGTATTTTAATAAAATAATTTATACGAAAACATAACCTTCAATATAGTTAAATTATATATATAAATGTTCTATATAAAAATGCTAGAAAATAAAATTTTCATTCTTAATATACGAAAATCATATCAGCTATATATGGTTGTTGATAAAAAAAATCTAATTAAATATTACAAACATCATATTTCTACTTTTAAAAAGTAATTAAATAATCAAAATAAATAAAATATATAAAATTGTTTATTTTAAAAAATTAGTCTCAATCGATCACAACTAAACCTAGTCCCCCTCCTTGGAGCAGTGAACCCATAGAAAAAATATTTAACTCCTATACTCTGAAAATTTCGGAATTTTTTTTTTAAAATCGAATTTTAATCATATTTTGATAATTTTTTCGAAAATATGAAAAGAACAGTTTTCCGATTTTAAATATTTTTGTAAAATCCTATAAATCAAATAAAAAATATTCGTGAAAACAGTTTAATTTTATGATTTTTTGTTTGACATATAAAATTAAAAGAAAAAATCTGTCCTAGAAAGATTAAAGAAAAGAATATAGGGGCATAGGAGAATTAAATTCTCCTTAGCTTCTGCTTCTGCTTGCTTCTGCTTCAATCCCTAAACCCTCGCTTTTGCTTCTCAAATTTCCTCTATTCGTCCTCCTCTTAATTCAACACTTCTTCTTCACAACCACCCCCTTTTAAGGTGAAAATATTCCCCTAAAATTGCTTGGTTATTCCAAGCCAAACTGTCTTCTTTTTTGCTCATCTCACTATCACACTGTTCTATTTACAGGTTGGTGATTTTGGACTGTCTGAGAATAAAACCAAACACTCTTGTATCTGGTGGAGTAAGAGGAACTGGTGGGTTCTTAATTTTTTTGTTTGATAGGCTTTGCTCGATCCGATTTTGTTTATTTCTTCTTAATGGTTATTTGGTAGGTTTTTCTTGATCAGATTGTGAGTTTGATAGAATTTGTGTAGTGTTGTGTATCTGTTGGTGATCAAAGTTTGAACACTGCAACTTAATCAAGTAAAGCTTGGTAATTTTGTTTATCCATAGGTTCATGGTCTTAAGTTATACGAATACATACATGTAGCTGGACATGTTGGTATGCGTTTTGTGATTAAAAATAGCTCATGTTTCAAGAACTATGCCAAGATGACACTAAAATTTGATGAATTCTAGTTACGTAAGCTTTGAGATTGGCTATAAAGATTACATAAGTCTTTCTGATTTAGAGTATACAGAATAGAGTGAGTGTTCAAAATTTAGAGTTAATCACAGTGAAACGCTACTTTGTTTATAGAACAGCTTGAATCTTTCTTATTAAATCTGTTTATTTTAGTGTTTATTTTTGTTCGTCTGTTTTGTTCACCAAACGTGCAATCCTAAGTTTTCAGTGCTAGAATTGTGGTGTGAGTTAATCATTAGCTTTTACATGCAGGAGATCCTGCCACAAGAAGAATATATAGAGCCTCATTTACACGGACAAGCAAATTTGAAAATCTCCGAGGGTTGCAAGAGTGTGTTGTCTTGGACAGACCCGATATCTTTTCTTTTTCCTCTTCCTGTTGTTTCCTTGTCAGTTTTTAGTCTTGTAGTATCTCACCTATAGAATGTAGTCACAGTGTTAACTTACACCATCATATAGATTGCCAACCCCTTGTTGCAGAAAGCAAGAAATAGATGATTAAGATGCGGTTCTATAGGTTTTTTAATCTTAGAAACCTAGTAAAATGAGTGGTGGAAAGATAGTATTATTTTTACTTCGCCTTGTGTGTTGTTTTCGCTCAAGTAATCTACCACTTATTCCTCGTCAACGATAGACTTTCACCCTCTATTGTGGTTGCGGTGAAAAGGCTTAAAAGATGGAAATGCATTGAGGGGAGATCCAGTTTCATACAAAAGTTGACATTATCAGTTTAGGTGGTCATCGTAACCTCTTAGGACTCTACGGTTTCTCGATCACGCAAGCTGAGAAGCTTCAGTTTTATCCTTACATGTTTAATGGAAGCCGGTTCTTGATTGGAGTAGTCAGAAGAGGATATCAATAAAGAGCTGCAAGAGGGCCTGTGTACACAATTATTGCCTCGACATATACCTAAAATGTCGGAAGTGGTTCGACTGCTCGAAGAGAGATGGGAAGCTTCTCAAAGATCATACAGTGTGTTCGAAATGTAGCAACCTGATCAATGAGTTGATGTCTTTTTCAAGCAGATGCTCTGGTCCTCGATTAAAACCTGCAAAAGAAAATATTTATGTTTCATCTGAAGGATTCATGTTTCTCTTTTTTTTTTTTTTTTGTATAATACTCCCTCCGTTCCTGAATATAAGAAGTTTTGAAGAATTTTTATGTTTCAATATGTAAAATATTCACACATTTCTAGGTAGCTTTAACTTTATCAAAAACTGTGTAGCCAATCAAATTTAATAGTTCTATTTTTTAATTGGTCAAGTAGTTTTTAATTTATATCTTTAATGATATTTTTTAGATAAAAAGTAACTTTCTTAATAAGTGTGTTTACCTAAAAAAATCTTATATTTAGGAACAGAGGGATATAATATAAGGATTTTTTGTTGGGAATGTTCTCTGTTATTGTATAAGCTATATTGTTATGTACGAAATTTTGATTTACTGTACTTAGGAGTTAGGCTAGATCATAGTTGCTTTCTTGAATTTCAATGTTTCAAGTTTGAGAATGAGATTTATTATATTTATATATCACAAACTAAAAAGAATTTTCAATTATACAACATATGCATCAGCTTTTTGCTATTGGGTCATGTTTGCAATTGTTTTGCCTCTTTTGCTACCTGCCAACCCAAATAATAGAATTCTAATTTGCCAGATTTCTATACTTTTAAAGCATTCAAATAAATGTATTTCTTTGAAAAAAAGAAAAAAAAATATAAATAATATTTAGAAAAATTTCCTTAGATAGATCATTTTACTTTGTTTTTCACATAAATAGTTTTTTTTTTAAATGACCAAAATTAGTTTTATTAAAGACTAAAAAATATATTTATAAACATTTATAATCCTAGAGTTAATTAATATAAATTTAGAGTTTAGAGTTAAATAGTGAGTTTGGAGATTGTGTTTCAATTTTTTTTAAAAAAAAATCAAAAAGAAGAAAAGAAAAAAAATATTTTTGTCATTTTATTTTTTAAAACTTATTTTTGTGGCAAAAATTATAAAAAAAAAAATCATTTGAAAAAATTCGTAATATTTATGCCAATTCATTTCGTTTTTTTTAAAATATAAATTACTGATACTTACAAGCCCATTAAAACTTACGCCAACCTGTCGTTTCTTTTCTCTGTTTGTGGTTTTGGAGCCACGCAAAGTGATATATTTATCGGACGGCTCACAACGGACCATGAATAGGTTGACGACACGTATATCTGACGCATTAGTCGTATGTCAATAATTTACTAACTCATGTAGATGTTTTTTTCTATAAATAAGGAATGATTCTCATTATTACATGCACCAAGCCATGGCGGCATTTAGTATTTTTAGACCCCACCACAGTTTACAAGTTCGTCGCTGAGGATTAAGCCATTAATATGTTCAGGTATTTGGGTCGAGTTGTAGTATTATACTCGGTTTCTCTACGCCCCCCGGGGGGGGGGGGGGAGTGGGGAAAGGTGTTATAAAAATATAAAGAGTATTAAATAATCTGAAAATAGGAGATATCTATCATCTTCTTTTTTATTTTTTTCAATGAGAGATATCATCTATGAGAGGTAGAGAGTGGTAAAAACTAAAAAGATTGTGCTTTCATTTTTGTTCAGATGATATAAAAAACATAGTAAATCAACATGTTTTACAAATCCAGCTAAGATTGAGTTTGTAATTGCTTAGACTGAAACAACACAAAGTATATTTAACACTATTTCTAATGTATTTTGCTATTTATATTTCTAAATAAATAAATTTTATAATAGAAGTGGAGTTTATTGTAATGTATTCTCCTAAAATAGCAATCTCTAATTAGAGGAGAAAAATAATTTTTTGAGGAGAAAATAACCATCTCTATTATAAAAAAAAAAATACAGGTGAATTTGAGCAATTCACCTCTAAATGCTATTATATAAGTGAAAATATCAATAGATTGAAAATGCCTAAAACATAACGGTGAGCAAGAATTTTAACTTTGTATCGGGACTTACGGGCCAAAAAATATCTCAATAAACAGTTTCTATGGGGCATAGATCTCCCAAAAAGTATCAGAGACGTGCAAAGATTTCCCCGGACAGGAAAGAGATTGGCCCTCAAGAATGGAGAACCATCTTTAGCGAGCAATGGACTACGGACATACTTTTTCCATAATTGAACAAAGTAAAGATTCTCGCAAGGGATTTTTGTGTGTGCAAACTTAGATTATACCAAACTTAAATATGATTATAAACAGTAATTTTGCATAGTAGAACAACTCACTTATTACATAATTGAGAAATAAAATATCAAACTGATATGTTAAATAGTTCAAATCACTAATAAAAAAACTGAGAAGTTTCCCCCCAAAAAAGCTGAAGTTATCAAATTTAAATTAATCAGTTTTTCTGCCAATAAAACCATATAAAAAAAATTAAAGGTAATAGTTTTCTCATTGTTTTATAAAATAAACTTCTTCAAATATAATGCTTCGTCTTTTATCAGCTATATATCTTTCATTTTTTATAATTTATGTAATAATATTAGTTATTAAATATTATTTTATATATTATTTGAAAGCATTATAACTAAAATCACATTATTTTAGCCTTTCACTTATAATATTTATAGTATCAAAAATATTTTTAAGTAAACATATTTTCTTTTTTCATTTTTAATTCTAGTAATCCACACATTCCACGAAAGTGGTGAATTTAAATATGCTTGTATAAATAAACAATAACATTTAGCTATTTTTGTAAAAAAATAAACAATAAAATGATTTATAATATCAAAAGTTTAGATTGTAACAGGGGCAGAGCAAAAAAAATATTTTCACCAGGGTTATAATATAAATAAATATATTTTATTATAATACTAAAAGTTTGTTATTTTGTATTAGTAATTTAGTATAATCAATAAAAATAGTTTAATAATGATTCTTTTTTTTTTTGGGAAATAAAATAGTCGTTTAGATGTTACTATATCAAAGTTTTGTGCTAAAAACGAGAAGTAAACTAAAATTAATGGTGAGAGCATATAAATATGTTATTGTTTTGTTGAGGAGAAAAAACTAAAACAAGAGAAATAAGTTATGTATGAAACATATTGCCAAACTATGTTAAACTAAAAATAAAGAAATCATTTATAGAAATAAAGAGAATATAACATACAAAATTAAGGAAATGATTCTAAATAGAGGAGTAAAAGACTTTACTGTTTTTCAAAATAAAAATAAAAAAATTACTGTAAAACAATACAGGGGTCATGGAGGGGATTTGAAGACGAGCTAGGGGGTTTAAAAGAAAATATATGCACCATTTTTGATTAACTAACGGTGTGATTGGTTTCTCTACTACCACTCATAAATGTAATTTTTATGGTTAATAACGGTTGTTGGCGTTTTGCAACAATCACAAGAAATGCTTTAAATCATTTCAAACCGTTTCAAACCTTATAAAATCAAAAGTTGATTTTCGCTAGCGTTTGCAATTACGGACGGTTACAGTTGGTAAAAAAAATACCTAAAAATATATTTTATAATTTTAAATTTTACAACTAAAATATTATAAATATATAAATATATTATATATTTAAATTAACTAATAATATTATTTTTATTTTATAAAAACAATTAAATCAAAAGTATTCACTATAATTTTTATATATTAATATATATAAGTAAAATAAAATATTCTTTTAAAAGTTCTAACATAAATCTTTAAAATAAATTTTATTGAAATTATAACTTTCATTTAAAATAAAAATGTAATATTGTTATTAATTATATTATATTATCATATTTTATCATATTAGTATGTTTTTGATATTTTTATAATGTTATAATATATAAATATTAATAATTTAATATTAAACCGATGCGGTATCTCACAAACGATCACAAATATTCCGCATATGTAACAATTTTTACTATGATACCAGTTATACGAATCTTTTAATAACACTAAAAATTGTAACCATCGATATCCGTAAATTTCCATAACCTTAATCGTAACTGTAACATTTTAACCAGTGAAGCTAAACCTGATAATTTGTATCTTATACTTGACAGGGGTCAACTAATCCCTTCCTCTACGTGTAGCTCCGCCACTGATTGTAATGAGTATATAATTTTTACGAAATTAATGTTATTAGGAGTTGAACTAAAATAATTTAACGATAATGAAACAAAACTTTAAGAATATTACATATATACTACTCCTTCCGTTTTATATTATTTGTCGTTGTAGGGAAAATTTTTTGTTTCAAAATAAGTGTCGTTTTAAAGTTTCAATGCAAAATTCATTAATAATAAGATTCTTCATTTTATTTTTCTATTGGTTAAAATATAGTTAGGTGTATAGGTAATTGTGTTTTTACTTTGGAAATATATAAAATTATATATTTTCTTAATATGTTTTCATAAATCTAGAACGACAAGTAATATGAAACGGAGGAAGTATCATTTAGATTTTTAAAAAAATAAATCATAGTTTGTATATATAAATTCTTTAAAACTATTTCAAAGTTTACCAAATTCAATTTTTAAAAAAAATTAACAAATTTGCATAAATCTAATTTCCATTAACTTTCCTTTAGATTGACTACGATAAACTAAATGCACTAGTATTCATAGTATATCAAGAGAATTTCGCATTAGTTAACGAAAAAAATGAAAGTTTTTGTTTAAAATAATTTTATATTATTATTAGAAAAATTATTATAAACCTCTAAAATTAAAATAATAAAATACAAATGTCTTGTCTTAATTGCTTCTCCAAAATTATATTTTAAAATTTTAAATAAATTATCTTATAATATTATTAAATACATAAAATTTATGGATGAGTTTTTTGAGATTATAAATTTGTGTTGTCTCGAATAGATGATGTTTGCAATTTTTTATGTAAACTTTATAAATATTTTATGTTATATGTATTATGCTTTACAAATTAGATTTAGTAATTTTTATTAATCGCAAGTAATTAGATAAATAATTAATATTTTTAAAAAAATCTAAAATATAATTTAAATATAGATATATAATATTAAAACGTAATTTGATAAAAAAGTTAAAAACAGAGGAAAAGTAACTTTAAAATCTAACAAAAGTTTATACTGGTAATAATGTTCTAAATTAATTTACGTGCAACTTTATACATACGTAAATCAAGCATAGTTGTCGCTATTTTTCTCTCATGAACAAACTACATCTGCATCTATTTGACTTATTTTCCCCTAAATTAAATTTAAACAATTATCATATTTCATATTATAAGTACTTATTTAATAGATGAATATATAATATTAAATACTACTCTCTCCGTTTCATATTACTTGTCGTTGTAGAAAAATAATTTCATTTTATTTTTTATTGGTTGAAATATGGCTAGATGTATAGGTAATTGTGTTTTTATTTTGGGAATATACAAAATCATATGTTTTTTTAATATGTGTGCATAAACTTAGAACGACAAGTAATATGAAACGAAGGGATTACTAATTTTTTTTCTTTGAGATATCACGACGGTGATTTTATCTTTTTTTTTTCAACTTGTGATTTGTTCTTCCTCTCAAGTCATAATGCTAAATTTACTCCATATGGAAACTTATTATGTAATGAAATCCTTATTTTACTGTTTCTTTTCAAATGCTAAATTTACTCCATATCTTAAATATCTATAGTTGAATATTAAGTACATTATATACTTAACTATGTATTCAATATATGTTCAGCTTTATTTGAAAACTAAAAAAATGTAAATATTAGAAAAAAGTATTGCCATAAACCAAATTGTTAAAACTCTGTTTATAAGAGCAACCCTAGGAGCGATCATTACTCTCGCGCAGCCGCACTTAATTGCTTCGTTCTCTCTAATTCTTTTTTTTCCAGACAAATTATCTTGAATATTCTTCCTCTCTGTTTGAGTTATCTTGGAAAAATGTTTTCCCGGATTTTCAGGCGCTTCCCATCTACCGTTACTTCGGTGCTTCATAGGGCACAACCGTTACTAACCAAACCAGTACCCTCCATGGCCTTCTTCTCTTCTCAGAGATCTCTTAAAACACGCCTCAGAGAAGGAGAAAACCTTTATGGGTTATTTCTCCTTTCATTCTCGCCGGAGATGGCTGAGATTGCTTCATATGCCGGTTATGACTTCATCGTGGTGGACATGGAGCACGGTGCCGGCGGAGTTAGAGAGGCGCTAAACTGTATTCGCGCTGTGGAGGCAGCAGGATCTTCCACCGTACTCCGTGTTCCTGATAATTGTCAAGCATGGACCAAGAAGGCTCTGGATCTCGGCCCAGACGGCATTATGTTTCCCATGATCGAGACTGGTAAAGCAGCTTCGGATGCTGTCTCCTACTGCCGGTATCGCCCTGAAGGAATCCGCGGTTGTGCTTACACGATTGTGAGAGATTCCAAGTTCGGGTTCGACGAGGAGTATTTACGTAATTACACCGACCAGCTTCTGATCATGTGCCAGGTTCTTGCTGTTTTATTTGTATAGCTATATACTAATATAGTTGACTTGTTTGCTCATATACATGACAAACTGTTTCTTCTTGAATCCAGATAGAATCCGAGGAAGGTGTGAAAAACGTGAAGGACATCGTCGCCGTTGATGGGATGGATTGCGTGATGATGGGCCCGAGGGATCTGAGCGCGAGTTTGGGGCTACTCCACGACCCAGGAAATGCCAAGGTGAAGTCCCTCATGAGGGCGGCTGAGACGGCGGTGCTAGATTCCGATCCGGCGAACGGTGGAGCTTACTTGGCCGGGATGGCCACGGCTCAAGACAAACCGGTCGATCTCAGGTTACGTGGATATCACATGATAATTGGAGCTACTGACGTGCCTTTGTTTAAGAAGGCAGTGGTTGATGACGTCAACAGTTTTAAGTTTGGATCTTAGTAAAAAAAAAATAGATTAATGCGTGGACTTCAAAATGATAAGTTGTTTTTTATTATATCACTATTTCATATTCTCTGTTTCTCGTAGCTTAATTATTTATAATTAGAAAACAATTGCATATGAAAGCAAATTTACTTTTAAACTCCAAAAAGATAGTTTATGGATATCTAAACTTTAAAATAAGAATAAAAAATAATATAAGAGAAAGCAAAGTATCTCTAATGAGAGATTATCAGATACTCTCATGAAAGATGTTAATCTTTAAATGGTTAAAACTTTCTAAATTTAAATAAATAATTAAAATTTATTTTTATAAATTAATCTTAATGAACTTTGATACTCACCTTAGATACTTTTACAATATGGTTGCTCTAACAAATGATCAATAAAGCGACTTCGCATTTGCTTTTGTTTTCTCTGGAACGAAAGATGTACATAATCATCTACCTTTGCCTTTAAGAGAATCTTGACTGAGCGTGTCAACCAGATGTTGAAGTGACTACAATTTTTCAGAAAAATGTTTTTAATTGTATATTTGCCATATTATAATCTAAGACATGAGGTAAAATTAACACCATAAAACCGAAGAAAGAGGTTATTCAAGACGACTGTTTCAACAAGCTCGTAACCGACTTAACTTCGATACGCTCTCGTGCACTACACATGGTCAACGGCTGATGTCACCTAATAGTCACATGCACGATTCACATTCATCATGCGTCACACATTCATGGACAGCTTAGAGGGAGGGACAAACAGTGCACCGTCCCAAGACCAACAAAAAATAAGGGTCGAACAATTTTTTTTTTTTAATTTGGTTGATTTTTTTTAAAAAAAAATTATTATAAATAAAATTAATTTAACACTGTCAAGATTCTTTGACTTGAACTTTGGTGGGACTAATTTGTTTCATCGGTTTCTCCACTGGTTTGGCTTTACTGATGGCGGAACCTTGTCACACCTCTTTTCTAACACCAGAGGAAGATGACGGCTTTTCACTTGGAAGTGTGTTTCATTGGTTGCTGAGCAACCGTGTACGTAGTGTTGTTTCTTTTCTAACAATTTCCTTCTTTAAACTGACGGTCTAAAGTTGTTTTGTATAATTTACCCTTTTGTTTGAACATTGTTTATAATGGATATTGCGCTCTGTCTCATTTGAGTTTTGCTCTTTTTATAATAAACAAGTAACAAAAAGAATATATTTTCTGTAACTAAAATTTATTTAATATAATTTTATGATTAGATTTATTACAAATTTTCATAAACTGATTAAAATTTGTTGTGTTGATTTTTAAATATATAAAAAACTAAATTTTCATTAAGAAAATGCCAAAAGAAGAAAAAATTGGCCCAGGGCCCTCAAAATATATTATGCACAAAATTTTATAATGCATAAATTATATACTAAATAAAAAATTTGTTAACAGAAAATAAACCTGCGGATCAAAATCTAGCTATTTAGTAAAATCCTTTGCTTTGTTCAACACTTCAATAGACTCAACATCTAGGTTTGGTAAGTATTTTGATTTCCTTATTATTTCATTACCTATTTCGAATATAGTTGCAGTAGACTGAACAAAATTTACTGGTCATTCTAACACTAGACTGTGACATGTACTAAATGATCCTGCTATGCAGTAGCAGTACACATAACACGTATATACTATATTATCTAAATAGATAATTAAATTACACGGTTAGATAATAATGCGGATACATGACATGTACAGTTATTTTTTAAAGCTGGTTTTCTATTTAAATAAAGAAGAAAATACAAATTCATTAGTGGGTAGTTATATACAACAGCCCAAACATTCAAAGCAGCCTCTAATAGTAAACATTTTGGAAGCCCCCCAAAAGAAAGTGACCCATTAAGAGAAAGTGAGTAGACCCATTAAAAGAAGCCCATATTAAAACCGACAAACAGCAAAGGAAGGTGGATGGCCATACTCGATGCAGAGAGCGAAGAAGAGAGATGTTTCGAGCAATCATCGGCAAGAGAGGAAGAAAGTTGAGAGGAAGATGATCGATGAAGTGCTATAGTGCGCGGGAGGCTTGCCAAAGGCTGTACATCGAAGAAGACAGTCCCGGGTTAGTGAATCTAAAACATTATTAGTAAATAAATATTTAAACATAATTTACTTGCTAAAAATACTTTTACATACTCCTTCCGTTTCACAAAAAATATCATTTTGACATTTTTCACACATATTAAAAAACTGATCGAATTTATGTTTTCATTAATGTTAGTTATTTAACCAATAATATTTTAAATAAATAAATTTATTTATAAGATTAATTAATACTCCTTCCGTTTCAAATTAGATGTCGTTCTGGAGTAGAATTTTTGTTTTAAAATAAGTGTCGTTTTCGGTTTTCAGTGCAAAGTTTATTGGTAATATTCTTTTTTCTATTTTTCTATTGGTTGATATATGGTTAAGTGTATTGATAATAGTGTTTTTATTTTGAAAACATGTAAAATTAAATGTTTTCTTAATCTGTGTGCATAAACATAGAACGACAACTAATATGAAACGGATGGAATATTAAATTGAAAATAAATATAAATTGTATTGAAATTGTAAAACGATATTTATTATGTAGCAATAAAAAAAATATTAAAGTGACACTTAATATGAAACAGGAAAAATATTAAATATCATAATAATTTTTAGTTTTAACTTAAAGAGAAAGTATACAAATATGTGCGGATGTAATTTGTTGAAATGTACGTGGAAGATGATTTTTAGTATACAAATACTGTACGCGAAAGATGGTGTTCAAAGGGACAGCTGCAGGTTTGATCAAGAATATTGATAGACAAGTCAGGAACCGTATCCTACGACCAAAGGAAAAGCGTGGCTATGAAGGGTTTATGCAATTATGGCTAGCTTCAAAATAATAGAAGCAAATATGAGATTTTCTCTTTGATTCTCGTTAAAGAAACAAGTGTATGTATACCAAACAGTTTACATAACAGTTTATTGTTCTTTTTAATTAGTTTGACATTATTCAAAAAAATAAATATATTGTACGTGGAAGATGATTCCATTCTCATCTTTATTAGTTTGATTTTTTAGTTTACCTTTGAGAGATATGGTGGCAATTAGGATTTGCTTAATTGTACGTGAAAGATGATTCCATTCTCATGTTTTTTCCTGTCTTGTTCCTATCTGTTTTTCGGAAAGCAAACTCAGCCTTAGCTGGATCTGTGAAGAAAAACAAAGTCGATTTCAGTAAAACATTATATTTCATGGAAAACTAGGAGGTTTCATACGTGCAGCGATAATAATTTATTAAAATAGATTATTTTAAAAATTAAAGATTTTAATTTGATTGTTAACCAATTTTTAATTTTTTTTTTAAATTTTTTTATTTATCGGTATAAATATAAATATCTTTTTATAAGATATTTTTTTTTGGTTTATCAGTTTTTTTTATTATTAGTTTTTTTAAAATGTAAAATATAAAAAATAAATTATATTTATTTAAATATATTTATATACATAATGTATATTTTTTAATAAATAAATACATTAAATAATAAATTAAACTATTAATTAACTAATAAAATATAGATTATATTTAAATTCAAATGATATAAAATAATTTATTAATTATTCAATGAATCAGCTAAATATCATTTAACAAACATTTTTTATGGAGATTATATAGAATAAATGTAATACTTTATAATTTGATTAGTTGTTTTCATACTAACCAATAAATTATAGCATAATTTAACTATTTAATTAACAAATATATTCACTGTTAAGTTTCAAAAATATAAATATTTACATATTTTACTTTTAGTTGTAAGTTAATATGAAAATTTAATATATTTAATTATGTTATTAGTTTAAAATTTTGGTAATACATATAAATTATTGTTATATTTTAAAAATATTATTAAATATGTGAAATTTTATAAATAAAATTTGACATGTAACGAAAACATGTCATTATTTTCACTAGGCTATATTATTTTTTTGGTTAAAATTGATTGTGATAGTGACATATAAACAATTTTTAAATGGATGCGTAATCCTTTCTCTTACTTCTATCCCGTAATCCTTTTACTTCTATCTATCTCTCATGGATAAATATATAAATGAGTGCCTAATCCTTTTACTTATATCCCATTTACTATCTATCTCTCATGGATAAATAACTCATATTTTCAGATTATTTCAGTATTTCTATAGCACGTTTTCCCCAGTCGGTCAATTTTTGTATGACGTCGATTGGGTTTCGGTTAAATGATATTGTACAGTAAATAGTGGCCCAGATTACTTGAATATAGTTTCCTAATGCCCAACGAAATTTATTAAGATGAGTTGGTGCATGTAATAATGAGAATCATTCCTTATTTAGAAGGAAAGAGACGTTTACATGAATATATATATTATAATAAATTACAGTTATAGGCATGGGCCCAGAGAGAACATATGAAACTGCAATTACAAATGAAACTGAAAAGAAAAGAAACCGGAGAGACGACACGTAACACAAACTAAATCGAAAAAACTCACGGAGGCGATGGAGAGTTTCGCTCTCCGGTCTGTCTCAACCTCCGCTTCTTCATCAGCCTTCTTTCACTCTCTCCGTCGCTTTCCTTCCAAACAATTGTCGCTTCTTCAGTCTTCGATTTCCGTTTACTCTTCCCCAACCGTCCGTTCACTCTACACCTTCTCCCCTCGATGCAGTCTACGCGCCAGCGTGAGCGCGTCCTCCCCATATTCTTCGCCGGAGAAACATAATGAACCTCAGTCTTCTTCTCCGCCGCAAGGAGCGAAGCTGGTTCCTCTCGCGGTCTCCGTGTCAATCGGTCTCATCGTCCGATTCTTGATCCGTCGACCCGAACAAGTGACCTCACAAGGGTGGCAATTGCTCTCAGTTTTCCTTTTCACGGTCTCAGGACTCGTCCTCGGTCCACTCCCTGTCGGTGCTTGGGCTTTCATCGGCTTAACCGCTTCAGTCGTCACCAAAACACTTTCCTTCTCAGCCGCTTTTGCCGCTTTCACCAACGAGCTCATCTGGCTCATCGCCATCTCTTTCTTCTTCGCTCGTGGATTCATAAAGACGGGTCTCGGCGACAGAATCGCTACGTATTTCGTCAAATGGCTTGGGAAAAGCACTCTTGGTCTATCTTACGGCCTCGCGTTTTGTGAAACGCTTATGGGTCTGATAATGCCGTCTACGATGGCTAGAGCCGGCGGCGTTTTCTTGCCGGTGATCAAATCTCTGTCTCTCTCCTCAGGAAGTAAACCCGGAGACCCATCCTCGAGAAAACTAGGATCTTTTTTGATTCAAACCCAACTGCAGGTAAAAGCAAAATATAAATATCTAAAAAAAAAAAAAAATACAGATTCAAAGCTCTGTTGCATACAACAACTCACAATCCAGATAACTTAAGACATTAACGTGCAGCTTTGGTCTTTGACTCATGAAATCAAACATCAGTGGTTAAATCTCAAAGGCTATTAACTGTTGTGTAGTTTGTCTTCTTCCTTTATGACTTTTGTTTATGTTCTCTGTGACAGTGTTCAGGAACTTCTGGTGCGCTTCTCCTCACATCGGCCGCACAAAATTTGCTATGCCTCAAACTAGCGAGAGAAGTTGGCGTTGTACTCACAAATCCATGGGTCACTTGGTTTAAAGCCGCGAGTGTTCCTGCGTTTGCGTCGCTTCTTTGTACTCCTCTCATCATCTACAAGCTTTACCCTCCCGAACTCAAACACACACCAGAGGCTCCAGCTGCAGCTGCAACCAAGCTGGACCGATTGGGTCCCATAACGAAAAACGAGTGGATCATGCTCGGGGCAATGGCTTTCACCGTCTCACTTTGGATTTTCGGGTAAGATTTCTTGCAAAAGCTTTAGTACCTATTGTTTTTATAAGAAAAATGGCCTGTCCCTACATGAACTCGTACATATTTTGCTAAAACTATGCACAATCATTACTTGCATCTGAAGGACATTATTCTATAACTAGTCCTAAACGATTTGAACAATTTACATAACATTTCATCCAACATTTATGCTAACACCTTGCAGAGAGGCAGTAGGTATAGCAAGTGTTGTCTCCGCAATGATCGGTCTATCAACACTTCTGCTATTGGGAGTCATAAACTGGAACGATTGTCTAAGCGACAAATCAGCGTGGGATTCGCTCACTTGGTTCGCGGTGTTGATTGGCATGTCTGGACAATTAACAAACCTCGGGGTCGTTGCTTGGATGTCTGATTGTGTGTCCAAACTGCTCCAATCTCTCTCTTTGGCTTGGCCTGTTTCGTTCGTTATCCTCCAGGCTTCTTATCTTCTGATCCATTACCTATTCGCAAGCCAGACCGGTCATGCGGGAGCTCTTTATCCCGCCTTCTTGGCGATGCAGATCGCTGCTGGAGTACCGGGGATTTTAGCAGCGCTTTGCTTGGCTTTCAATAACAATCTCTCTGGGGCATTGGCACATTACAGTAGTGGACCAGCTGCTTTATACTATGGAGGTATCTTTTTTTTTCTTAGCATGTTAACTAATCGACCATTTACACTATATTCTTACAACTTTTTTTGGTTGGTGTTGTTGTTGGTCTGTCTGAATTGGCAGCTGGATTTGTTGATCTGAAAGATATGTTTCGACTCGGGTTCGTGATGGCTATTGTACAAGTGATCATTTGGGGATTTGTCGGATCTTTCTGGTGGAAGTTCTTGGGTCTCTACTGACATATAAAAATGTACCTCTCCTCACTAGTCGGCCTGGAGCATTTTGTTCACTATTTTAAAATCCAAACGAAACCTAAAGTTCGGTTGTACTTTTTTTTTTCTCCCTATTTCACCTCGTTTTAAGTTCAAACTGAATCAAAAAAAAAAAAAAAAATTGAGCTGACGGTAATTGGTAGTTGGATTGCTGATGTGTAGGCAAAAAAGAAAGAAAAGAAATGTTGGTATTGCCTTCTCTTTTATCAACTACAAGAATCCGTGCTGAGATATGTCATTGATACTTTAATAGTTTGTTACAACTCAAATTTAAGGTTATGAAGATTAGTAATCTTAACAATTTAATTCTTAGTGTGAGATTGTATTAAGCCAAAAGAAGAAACGAAATGTTCCAGATACATCTACTCGTCGAACCAAAACATATTTATTTCACATTTTTAAAATGTTGTAGCTTTGATAATTCACTTGAAGGTTCCAAGATTGATGTTGATGAGGCTCACTGTAACAATTTATCCTTAATTTCGCAGTTAAAATATGATGTAGCATTCTAATCACTTGAAAGTTTCAAGACTGATGCTTATGAGGTTCATTGCATCTAAAACATTATTACGTAAAAGGTAATATCTGGAGCTTACAATTATATTGTTAAAGAATTAGCAGAAAGGACAGGGGTTGCAGTTCCGTTAGAACAATTGCGGAAATCTCATTTGCTCTTTTTAAAGTCTCGAACATCGAGCGGTTTGTGCTCTCCCTCGGAGTAGTGTTTGCATGTTGTGTATTGTTTGGAGTCACATTCAGGTATGCAGTAATAAGAGATGTGGACGATAGTCATCTGATCTCAAATCCGGAGCCATTGTCGTCTTTAGGATTGTCAAGGGTAACAAATTTGGTTACTGCATAAATTTTCAACTTTACTGAATTGGTCAAAACATTTGCGTTTCTAATTGAATTGTGTCTTTTCACAAGCTAGAGGAAACTAGTAAAAGAAAATAATTCATGCTAAACTTCGTTAGTGATGCTTAATTGTTTTATTTTAATTCTAGTTGAAGCTGTTAGTCGACATAAGCAAGAAGAAGGACATATGGGCTTTATGGTGAACCTTTCCTTAAACACACAGTTGGGCCACGATATCATTACAAGCCCATCAGTGTCTCTGGCGGGAAACAACGTTTGTATACCAAAGCAGAGACAGAAACAGAGATGTACGGTTGCAGAGCAGAAGCACACAGCTGGAGGAGTGGTCATGCAGAATAAGTTCAAGCCTTTAGCTATCTATGTTTAGACGGTTGTAAGGGAGACACTTGTCACTCTATGATAAGTGTAACTCTCCTAGGGTTTTGGGTTTAAGACTATATATTGTAAGAGAAGAGAAGTATGTAAGTGACTTTTGCGAAAACCTTCATTATAGAACTAAAGTTCAGTTGTTCTTGAGATTTCGCATGGTATCAGAGCTCTGATAACCCTAACCGGTTGCTGTAATGGCAGGAGCACAGATCCTTACCCGTTTCCGTCAAATCTTCATGTCTCCAGCTCAGTTACTCTTAAGTTGAATGAGAGTAACTATCTCCTTTGGAAAACTCAGTTTGAAGCCCTTCTCAGTAGCCAAAAGTTGTTGGGTTTTGTCACCGGACAAGTAGTCACTCCGGAAGTCACTGTTACAAATATTGTCGATGATGTTCCAGTTATCACTCCAAATCCGTTGTTTGAAGCTTGGAGATGCACAGATCAACTCATCAAGTCTTGGATCTTTGGAACACTTACTGAAGAAGTCCTTGGTTATGTTCATACCCTAGCCACATCTCACGATGTTTGGATGTCTCTTGCAGACAACTTTAACAAAAGCTCCGTTGCTCGGGAGTTTGATCTTCGTCGCCGCCTCCAAATGCTTACAACCCGAGGTAAAGACTTCTTGGTTTATGTCAGAGAGTTTAGAGCTATGTGTGACCAGTTAAGTTCGATTGGGAAGCCTGTGGATGAATCTATGAAAATCTTCACTTTTCTTAATGGTTTGACTCGTGACTATGATCCCATATCGACGGTTGTGCAAAGTTCAATGTCAAGGTTTCCACCACCGACATTCAGCGATGTTGTGTCTGAAGTTACGGGATTCCACACCAGATTGCAGTCATACGAGACTCCAGCAGACGTTACTCCCTTCACTGCCTTTCAGACACAAAGATCAGGCTTTTACAATAACAATCAGAGAGGTCGTGGAGGAAACACATCCCGGTTTGGTAACAGAGGAAGAGGAGGTGGCTACAGCACTAGGGGGCGAGGCTTTTCTCAACAGGTTAACACCTCTGGATGGAATCAGTCCTCTCCTGTTGAAAGCAATCGTCCGGTGTGTCAGATATGTGGTCGTGTAGGACATTCAGCCCTCAAGTGTTGGAATCGCTTTGATAACGCATATCAAAGTGAGGATATTCGAAAAGCTCTAGCTGCTTTTCAGGTTTCAGATGACTCCGGTAGAGAATGGCTTCCAGATTCCGGCGCCACTGCCCACATAACTGCATCAACTTCTTCTCTACAACATGCTTCACCATACAACGGTTCTGAGACAGTGTTGGTGGGAAATGGAAACCAGCTCCCTATCTCCCATGTTGGATCTACGGTCATTACCACTCCACAAGGCAACATTCCTCTTCTCGATGTCCTAGTCTGTCCGAACATACAAAGATCGCTCCTATCTATCTCTAAACTTTGTGATGATTATCCTTGCGGGATCTTCTTTGATGCTAAATGGGTATATGTGATTGATTTAAAAACTCAGAAGGTAGTGACCAAAGGACCTCGACATGAGAATCTTTATATGTTTAAGAACTCAGATTTCAGTGCTTACTACTCCAACAGACAAGTGACAGTCAGTGACTTGGTGTGGCATAGGCGTCTTGGGCATGCAAATCAGCAAGTTCTTCAACACTTGAACAACATCAAGGATATCTCCATACATAAGAGCAGAATCACCTCCATTTGTGAGCCTTGCCAAATGGGGAAGAGCTCTAAGCTACCTTTTTTTAATTCTGCTTCTACTTCTTTGGGACCATTGGATCGGATACATTGTGATCTATGGGGACCTTCACCTATTGTATCGAATCAAGGGTTCAAATACTATGCTATTTTTGTGGATGATTATTCTCGCTATGCTTGGTTATTCCCTTTGAAAGCAAAGTCTGATTTCTATCAAGTGTTTGTTGCCTTTCAAGCTAAAGTTGAAAATCAATTCACTACAAAGATTAAGGTGTTTCAAAGTGATGGTGGGGGTGAGTTTGTGAATCATGCTCTACGTAAACACTTATCAAGTCATGGAATTCACCATCAAATGTCTTGTCCCTCAACACCACAACAGAATGGGATGGCGGAGAGGAAACACCGACATCTAACAGAGCTTGCACTAGCAATGATGTTTCAGAGCAAAACACCATTTAAGTACTGGGTGGAAGCATATTTCACAGCGAACTATGTAAGCAATCTTCTTCCATCATCTGCTGTTGACTTCAAAACGCCACATGAGCTCTTACACAAACACAAACCAGAGTACTCCTTCTTGCGTGTCTTCGGAGCTGCTTGTTATCCCTGTTTAAGACCTTATGGGACTCACAAGTTTGATCCTCGGTCTCTACAGTGCATATTCCTTGGCTATCATGCTCAATACAAGGGCTATCGATGTCTTTATCCTCCTACAGGACGGATCTATATCAGTCGACACGCTATCTTCGATGAAGACTGCTTTCCATTTGCAGACAGGTATCGAGAACATGTCGACAAATACTCCACACCTCTACTTAAAGCTTGGCAAGCTGCTCCTGAACCTCCACACTTGTTACCATCTGTTCCTGTTTCTATCGTTCCGCCTCAAAGAGTAGAAGAAGACACAGACAATGGTACTTCGCCTGGTGATCAGGTTGCAGAACCACTTCGTTCCCCAGGCTCAGAGGACCAAGTTCTTGATCATCCTCTCGAGTCAGTGGAATATGTCCCTCTTGAATCTAGCTCTACACCTGAAGATGTTTCTTCTCCAAAGTTACCTACGACTCGTACGCATCCAATGAGGACAAGACTGCATAGTGGGATTCGAAAACAGAACCCACGTTATGCTCTGCTTACTCGCACAGGTGTACCTACGGTTCCTAAAACCGTGGCTTCAGCGTTAAAGCATCCAGGATGGAACGATGCCATGGGTGAAGAGATGCATGCTCAACATCAGAATGGCACAATGAGCCTAGTACCACGTCATCCCGATATGAATGTTCTTGGTTGTCGATGGATTTACACTATCAAATGGAATGCTGATGGAACAGTACGTAATCTGAAAGCCAGACTTGTGGCGAAAGGTTATGATCAAGAAGAAGGAGTTGACTTCATTGAAACCTACATCCCCGTAGTGAGAACATCAACAATCAGGGTGGTTCTCAGTGTAGCAGTTGCAAAAGGATGGTCTGTTCGTCAGTTAGATGTTAAGAATGCCTTTTTACACGGCGAATTGCAGGAGGAGGTTTACATTGAACAACCCCCAGGCTTTGTGAATGCTGAATATCCGAATCACGTCTGCAAGCTTCACAAAGCTCTCTATGGATTGAAACAGGCTCCGCGTGCCTGGTTCAACAAATTCACTACCTTCCTCCTTGAGTTTGGCTTCAAGTGCAGTCCTGCGGATCCGTCACTGTTTGTCTATCATCATGGGACTCAGACGATGGTGCTGTTGTTATATGTCGATGATGTCCTTCTCACTGGGAGCTCTTCAGAGTTGATAGAGACAATGATTGCGGAATTGAGCAAAACCTTCTCGATGAAAGATATGGGTCTTTTAAACTACTTTCTTGGCATACAGGTTCAGTACACTGGGACAGGAATGTTTCTAGATCAATCAAAGTATGCTGAGGAAATCCTGTTTGAAGCAGGAATGGCTGATGCAAACCCAGTGTGGACTCCTTTGCCTTCACGCCTTGATGCTGCATTTCATGATCAAGAGCTGTTCTCCGATCCAACATACTTCAGGAGCCTTGCTGGAAGACTTCAGTATCTCACTCTCACACGACCAGACATACAATTCGCTGTTAACTTTGTGTGTCAACGGATGCACGCCCCAACGATGACCGACTTCACTATGCTCAAACGCATTCTCCGCTATGTTCGAGGTACTTCCTCCCTGGGTCTCTTCTTACGCAAGGACAGTTCTTTGGATTTGAATGCTTATAGTGACAGCGATTGGGCGGGTTGTCATGACACACGAAGGTCCACGACTGGCTTCTGTACTTTCCTTGGGGACAATCTGGTGTCATGGTGTGCTAAACGCCAACCTACGGTTTCTCGCTCTTCAACAGAGGCCGAATACAGAGCTTTAGCTCAAACAGCATCAGAGTTGACTTGGATTTGTTACATACTTCGAGACTTGCGCATAAGTCAAGACAACCCGGC